>PVLC010017942.1:0-32871 GCA_004027655.1 Graphiurus murinus
ATATATATATATATATATATATATATATATATATATCACTAAAATATTGAATCTTCTTACGTTTTTCCCATGGCTTTCTTTTCTCTTGACAATAAATTTCATTTTGGCATTCAAAATTCTTTAGAACGCTGACTCCTCTCTGTGTTCTTAGCTTCTTATTTGGCTACTAAGAAACATACACCATGAGGGTTCAGAATCTTCCTCACCTTTGAGCTTCATATATTCCTTCAGTGTAGAATGTTCCCCACCCCATCCCCAAGCAAGCCCTGTCAGATTTTCACTTTTCTCTCCCTGAGTCCCTTTTTACGTTTTAAAATATCACTATTTCTGGGAAGTGTAACTTGTCCATCATAGCCCAGAATTTTGCTACGTGTGCCTCTCTTGTACTTGGAGCATCTTGGGAATCATTTGTTTTTCCCACCTATGAATAGTGAATATCTCAGAGATAGGATCTATATCTTATCCCGCTTTATGTCCCCAATATTCAGCACAGTAGCTGGAACAAAACAGAAACCAAATCGATGTTAGCTGAATGTGTGTTAAGATGGGGGGGTAGATTTTTTTTTTCCTCACTTCCCTTAAGTGAGTATAACAAAGTGAACTGTTTCTTTTATTTTTAGTGGCTCTCTGGATAACAACCACAGTAAAAACTTCTTTAGCCAATAATAAGAAGTGATTTTGTGACAGCTTATGCATGAACTTCAGAGTTGAGAAGAGCTAGATTTAAAAATCTAAGTTTGAATTCCAGCTGTTCTCTTGAAATTCATGTGATGCCAGCAAGCTACTGAATGCGGCTCTATTTAATTTCCTTTTCAGTAAAATTGATATAATATTGTTCATCACAGTTTCATTGTCAGAATCAAAAGGTTGTATTAGTTTCCTAGGGCTACTGTAACAAATTGCCACAAACTTGACAGCTTGCAACAATAGATATTTCTTCTTTCACAGTTCTGGAGTCCAGGAGTCCTCGATCAAGGCATTGGCCATGCTAGTATGTTAGTTCCTTCCAGGGGCCTTGGAGAAAATTGTCTCTACATCTTGCATGGCTTTTGGTGGCTGTTTTCAAGTCTTGGTGCCCTCAGGATTGTGGACATGTCATTCCTATCGCTGTCTTCAGATGGTCTTCCCCTCTAGAGTTGAGTGTCTCCAGTCTTTCCCTTTCTTCCCTCATAAGAACATTGATCAATAGATTTAGAGTGAACTCTAAATCCAGAATGATCTCAACATCTTACATTATATCTTACATTAGTTTCCAGGAGCTGCTACAACAAAGCAACACTAACTAAGTGGCCTAAAACAGCAGAGGCCAGAGGTCTGAAACTAAGCTGCCTTGTGGGCTGTGCTCCCTTCAAATCCTCTTGGGGAGAAGCTTTCCTTGCCTCCTTGCCTCTCCTAGCGTCTGGTGGCTCCTAGAACTCATTATCTTGTGGCAGTTCACCTCTGTCTTCACATAACCTCCTTTCTTTATGTCCATGTCTCATATGGTCCTCTCTTTTATAAGGACATCAGTCCTTATATTTAGTGTCAACTGTAATCCAGAATGAGCTCATTTTTTATTGATTTCATCTTCAAAAACACTACTTCCGAATAAGTCACATTAATCTGAGGTTTCAGGTAGATATCACTTTTGCAGGGACATTATTCAACATACTGCACATCTGTGAAGACCTTATTTCCAGACAAGATCACATTCACAGATTCTAGGAATTAGAATTTGGTCATGTTTTGGGGGGACACAATTTTCAGGGGAAAGTATAGTTCAATCCACTATAAGGTTAAAATGTGTTTTACATTATAGGTACATATCTGGCACATACCCAGTGTTGAACTACTTATGGCTATTCTTCTATTAAGTATATTATCGCCATTCATTGACCATTTTGTTGGACATTTGTTGGGTGATAAGAGAGGTAGGGACTTGGGCTCCAGACACAGGCATAGAAAATAGATAATGTACTGAAATTAATATAAATTTTAAGGCACTGTAATGGACCTTTCATTTGTGGGTCCCTAAATAGTAACATATACCTTTCCCCAATTTCTGTTTTCTATAGCCTGATAAAAGAAAACCTGCATGTTCTGCCAAGAAAATAATGAAACATTCCAGACTAGTAGCCCTTAGCAGAGTTTAATCAAAGACTCAGTGATCTGTGCTGGCTCTGGAGGCCTCTTCAAAGCTGAAATCCACCATGGAATGACCGTGGCATGAACCACAACAAGAAGAGAACAGTGCCTGTGAACGGTGAAAGCTGTGCCTGTTTTCTGCTTAGTTACACACTGCTCCACGGAGGTGCCTGTGATTCAGGGATAAATTCGAACAGCAAACCCTTGTGCATAAATTGGAGATTTTGTGTCTTAAATGCCCTTTGACAGGATAATTTATTAATATGTGAATGTGTAGTGGCTGTCTCAAAGATATGAAGATTTCATATTTTTATCTTCCTCATCTTCTGAGCAAGAATCCTGGCCCTTTGTATTTTGTATTTGCTAGCCCCCTTGCCTTAGGCAGACTTTTCAAGGTGGAAAGAAAAAAAAGAAAAAAAAAAAAAGCTGCTTAAGATCAATGGATCCTGTTTTTGTTGAAAGCCTCAGAACATTAAAAACTATGACAATGTTTGGTATTCTAGACAAGGAGGGAAGAAAAGAGAATTCCAACCTTACTGAGAAGTGGGTGGTGTGTGGGAAGGGGATGATCCCTATGTGCACCAAGGGAGGCTGGACCCTACGCATGGAGGTCTGAGTCTCAGCACATGTTCTTCTCTCCCTAGTGAGGCACTCAAGTACGAGGCACACTGTAGGGATCGTGGATCTATCTCATTACGAACTAGAGTGGATGAAGACCAGGTAACCTGTCTTTCTAGTGCTGTAGTGCTGCCACAGGATCTTGGTACCACTATAGGGAGAAGCCTCAAATATGACTTAGAATGACTTTTCTGTCAGCCAACAGGAAGGCAGGTACAGTTTAAAGTTTCACTGGATTTAATTTAAATAGAAGCATTTTTTGCATATCTGAATTTATGAACAAAGATTCATTATAGCTATACACTTATTTGATCTCTACGTCAGCCTTGGAGGTATGCTTTCAGATATTATTTTTCCCTTTTAACGACATAGAAAATGAAGACTAATGATGACTCTGCTGAGGCCATGCAGTTAATATGTGGCAAGACAGAGTCCAGCAATTCTGACTCCTAGTTCAATGTTCTTCCTGCTACATTGTAGTATAACGCACATCAGTAGAAAAATGTTATCTTCTTCAGTCAAGTCTATGAGCCCTGGTGGATATGAAGTGGCTATTGTTCTCTTTGCCATATTCAGTGAAAGCTATTAGGCAGATTGAAATATCTATTATTGCTAGAAAAATGCTAGGATACTTTGGTATTGTTAAAAAGTGATGGCTCTAAGTCCTGCAATATAATTCCCTTCGTGAGGTAGTGGAGGTGCCTAAGGAGTAATTGCTATTATTGCTGCAATTATCATTGTCCTGTATGTCTAGCTCATCTCCAAGAAAGCACCATGTTTCTCAGGTCTAGCGCAAGGTCTGACCCATTACAAATGCTTAGTAATCATTTGCTAAAAAATTAAAGGATAAACAAACAAATACAATAATTGAGAACAGAGGCTTAAATGAGAATTAGAAACAAATCTAGAAACATATGCAGAAGCAACATGGCTTCACCCAAGAATAGAAGAATACTTTAGAAATAATAGGTGATCTGCTTCAAGAAACAAGTGCCCAGTAATATTGAGTAAATTGAGGACAAGCTTGGGTTCCAGGCAATCACTCCCAGGCAGACTCTAGGAGGACACGGGTGCAACACAGTAGAGAACCAATAAAACTGGGAAGGTAGTTCTGGGTGACTTGGAAGGGAATCCCCCTGAGGTCTTTCTATTTCTATCACTTCTGCTAAAGTTCAGATTGCTCACGTGGAATTTGTTTCTTCTATAACTAGCCATTCCTCCTCACTATAATTCCTATAATTCTTGTAGTCCTTATCCCTTCATACACCCCAATACCATTGATTCCATTGAGTGGAATTTCATTAGATTTTAAGTGAAATGGGAAATGGTATATCAACATGCAAAAAATTAATTAAAAGGGAATATTAGATATCCTATATATCTATCTTTTTGTTATTAAAATGTTTCCAGTACCAAATAGATTTTTTCTCAAGTACGATTTAAATATTCACTATAGCTGTGTTTATATAAGCCAGCCACCTTCCATAAATATCTCAGAAAATTCACCCAACTCTTAGAACCTTGCTACAGCACTTTACTTCCTTCATACCCACACTGTCCTTTGCTCACCTTGATGAGTGAGCTTCTATTTAGACATCAGACCCTGAAATTTTTTTGCTTCAATTCAACTGTCACTCCCAATGATAGTAATGACAACAAAAAATAATAATACTGATAACAAGTACTTTGCACAAATACTTTTCATGAGTAATGTCATTAATTGCTCACAGAAACCAATATGAAACAGGTATCATTATACCATTGAGAAAAAAGACTGAATTTCAGGTGACAAAGATGGAGAGTTACAGGGTTGGAACTGGAACCCAGAGGATAATTTGACATCCCCTCAACTCCATTCAAATCTTGAATATGTCTAGACTGGTAGCCTGGTGTGTACTCAAAAAGTATGTCCATTAAGGGAACAAATTACCATGAGAAGAAAATGAAATGATCCTCAGAAAAGATCTGGATAATGGTGTCCCTGACAAGTAGGTTGTAAGATGCTATGCTCAAATGAGCATCTGCACCCCAAAAATATGACTGCTTCAGCTCCAAACTATTAGGGGTCAAGTCAGTATTATGTTTTCCTATACAACTTTATTCTCTGCTCTAGGTTTATGCACTCTTTATTTGGGCTTATTGTATTATTTGGTTAATTTTGTCATTTTGTTGAGTAAATTTTGTTTGGGTACCCAGAGGCCCTGAAATACATTGTGCCAAAAAGTAAACACTATTAAAATAATATAAACATCGCCATTATAAAGATTGTAAGGGTGGAAGGAAAGTAAAATAGTGAAATGTATGGTTGCCAAAGACACATTCTTGTAAGACCTTCCTCTCTGTTGTTCCAGAGTACAAGGCAGAAGAGCCTTGAGATAGTTTTAGAAAAGGAGATTCCATATCAAGAGCTCACAAATGGCCAGATACAAATACAAATGTATAACTTACTGCAACTATAGAAGCCTACTTAAAGTCTCAGAAGCAGGTTCATGAGTTAACGAATCCCATGATTATTTCAATAGATATTTTAACTATTTTGTCTTAGAGAGTAAAGGCTCAACTGCCAAACTTTTGAAATGTGTACATTCTGAAAGTACATTCTGATTCATAGTCATTATCAGCAAAGATGAGGCAAAACATGTAAAAGGCAAAAAGTTTACACCTCTGCTGGTTATTGTGGAAGAAAAAAAATCATGAAAAGCCGGGTGTGGCGGCACAAGCCTGTAATCCTAGTACTTGAGAGGCTGAGACGGGAGGATTGCAGATTTGAGGCCAGCAAGTGGTAATTTAGTGAGACACTGTTTAAAAATAAAATGTAAAATAGGGCTAAGATTTTCTCAGTGGTAGAAAACTCCTGAGTTCAATCCTCAGGACCACCAAAATATTTGTAAAAATCATGAAAGAGGTTTGTCTAGTCTTTAATGGTTCCATTCCCTCCACAGAAGCAGAACTTTGAGGGAGGACTGGAAAGATAAAAAGTACCTGTTCTAACCAACAGTCTATGTTGCTTCTGGAAAAGGGGAACAAAATGTAAGAAAGGAATAATAGAATGATTTTGGAAAGGTTTAGGTACCTTAAATTCAGAGCAGGAATTAAAGGCCCAGAAGAATGCACAAGATTTTCACCTTTACCATCTTAAACTCAATCAAGTGGAGTATTTCCCAACTATTGAGAGAAGTTTCTCCATCCTTGACCTTATCTCTTGTATACCTCCTAGAAAACCTTAAAGGCTAAATGAAAATGAACTCAGGACGTTTTTTATTTGCCAGCTTAGATGTAGAGTAAGAATCAAACAATCTATAAAACATTCAGTTCTTCATGAGTTCAATTAAAGCCATGGATGCTCAACTGCACAGCCTATTTTGCTTTGTGTAGTGATTAAATTGCTCTTGTTCAAGCATAATCTGTTTTTACTACTTTTTTTCTACCCTCAGCCAAATTCTTTACTTGTGTTCAAAAGGCCAGGATTAATTTAATATCCATGTTGCCCATATTTTCTCCTAGTTTCCCCAGTTAAGTACTTTGACTAATCTTTGCAGAAGGGGAGATTAATGTAAAAGGAATAATGAAACATTTGCCTGATATTAGGTTCTTGTCATTCTTCATTAGGTGCCCCCAAGTCACCCTTTTAAAGCCCTGCAAACAGAGTAGAATAGGCTATGACAATAGTCCATCTAGCATACTAATAAGAAGAAATGTAAACAAGAGAAGACTCTCATTTTGCTAGAATAAACAGAGCAATATGCACATATCCATCTCTCAGCTTTCTGTACTCTCTCCAGGGACTCAGTCCAATTAGCTATTTCATATTAATCACTATTTGTGCAGTTGATTCTTCCTGTGGCAGCTTTCCATTTTCAGTTGCCTGAAAGACTGAAAGACATTTATATTTTCTTGGATACTCTACAGGATCCATGAAAAGAAAATAACAGTGTTTCATATGTGCATTACAATTTGTTCTTTTCAAAGTCATTTCACAACTCAGCTCTTTTGACCCTCAAGAAAACCCTGAAGGAATGTTCAAGCCAAGCACACAACTCAGTGCCATAGCTTGCACCTACTAGGTATTTGAAATATCAAAGAGATGCTGGGTGAATGAAGACAGAGATATTTCATGACAACACTTACATAAGCTCCTATTTTTCTTGACTGCTTACTCAGATGCTAACAGGTAAGCAGATTTTTATAGCTTATAAAAAATTTAATTATATAACTTTAATCCAATCAACTACAAGTAAGGATATGTGACAAAAGGTCACACCAATTATAAGTTTAAAATACAATGTCCCTTGTATTTTCAAACAATATTGCCTTCAAATATTTTTGTGAATCTGTCAAATAAACTGAGTTAGTTTAGTAACTGGTTTTCTCATTGTTTGGAGACCTGTTTTAGGTCAATGGATCTTCAATGTAAAATTTGAAAAATGCACTGAAAGGATGGTATATACTGATTCTTTCTCAAGTCTATATTTAAACTTAATATTTTAGTGTTATGAGCTTTGTTTATGAAGTTGACCATTTAGATTCAGAAATATAGAGATATGACATCCTCTAGCCTTCCATGCACAGCATAGCTAACCATTTTATTTTTAGCAATGCTTCCAATTGTCTGGCATTTTTTCAATGGCTATCCTTTCATATGAGAGACACCAGTCATTTTCTGTAGGGCCACACCTATCTATTAGAAAACCTGCATTTACCATTAACATGTGCAGTATGGTATATGAACCCAGACACCCCAGGCACACATGATTAGAATAAAGTAGATCACAGAAAGACTAGGTTATCTTTCCCATGGTTTTGAAATAATATCTCCAAGATTGAGTGTGTTGGTTTGGGAAAGACAAGTTTAGAAGCTAAACCTGCCAGAGTTTTCCATGCATAAAAGAATGAGTTTGGAAAGGATAGTATTAAATGAAAGGGAAACAGAAGAGAAGTGACAGCAAGTGGGGGATACAGACAATAATTCTGGCAAAAGGGGAATTTCCCCCGAGCTTTATAGAGAACTTCTCTTTTGCTTTATATTTCCTACTTTAAGTATAAATTCCTTACTGAGGCCCTTAGGCAGTAATTTTCACATTTTTCTTCTTAAGATAATAGCTTCAACTTCTAAAAGCATCTAAAATATAGTAATTGCATAAAAACCACATCACCATATTCTATAGATGTACATTGATCATTTAAGGAGAATTTTGTTTTTCAAATGAAAAGTAATAGATAAAACATGAAAGTGTGTGTGTGTGCGCACACACACACACACACACACACACACACACACACACACACCACATACATGATAGAAATCCAGGTCTGTGAATGAAAAGCCCAACCATCTCTTCCACACTGATTTTATATAGATAAAGCCAAATAAATTGAGTCCTTAGAAAGAAACAGTATTATTAGAGTTTTAAAGTTAGGGATTGAGAAGATTTCTACTGAATTAAATGTGACACTCTATTTAATTCAGTAATAGAATTCTACTCATTCAGTAGGACCTGACAGTTTGAGGTTTGATATTTTTAACTACAGTACATTTGAGAATAAAAAAGAAAGCATGAGACTTTTCACTTGAGATACAGATAGATGATAGACTTTGGAGTCAGGCAGATGTGGTTTGAGTCTTGGCATCACCACTAACTCCTGTTTCAGCCTATCTCAGGCCGAATTTCTTCATCTATAAACTGGGTTAATGATAGTTCCTACTTTTTAGATTGTTATATTCAATAGCATTTGAATTGACTTGACAGTCTAACAAATAATAAGAGACATTTAGCTTAGCTATTTCTTTTTGATGTGAGGGTAGAAGTTGGTAGGAGATCTTTTAATAATGGTGTACTCTTGATGTGAACTTGGGTGGATTTTTATTGAACTAAGAATCATGATATCACTGTACTTATAGGATTCTATGGCTTGCAAAGTATTTTCATGATGGGCTCTATTATTCAGTTCTCCTCATTCACCTATCCCTTCCCCAAACATCTGCCAGATGCCTCCATGTGCTTAATTCCAGACTCTTTACTAAGGATTCAGCTAGATAGATGAGAGATGAAGTCCCTGAACTGATGAATTCTACAGACCCGCTGGGCAGGTTCAACCAGTTTTATTCCTTAATAAGTAAAATGAAATAAATAGTCTTTAATGAATAAAATAAAATTTTATTCTGTAGTGAATAAAATGGATGAAGAAAATGAGGACTAAAGCATTTAAGTAACTTGTCCAAAGTCAAAGATGGAGAAAGTGAGGCCAAGACTAAATTCACAGTCTGATTCTGGGAATAGAGGAAGAATTGTTTTCTTTAGGTGCGTGGAGCTTGCTCTGCTTCCAGAACTGAGGTGCATTAAACAGAATTAGAAGGCCATTATTCTACTGAATATATTTTTGCTGGGTTAGTTTCATTTGCCTCATGGCTGAAGCCAGGCTACGGTGTAATTCATAAGCCTTGTTTTCCATATGCTTGACTTGGGATTTTCTCTAAACAACAGTTGATTAGCCACTCTTGTGGTTTCTTTTCACTAATGATAAATCAACCCAATTTCAACTGATTTCTATTGGCTTTAAGCTTCCTGGAAAAAGAATCCGAATTCCATTGAGAAACTCCAATGCAGCCAAGCATTCTCAGCTTCAACCAAACCAACCATCTCCATGTGTTAAACCTGGCATCAATGCTGCTGGGCTGCATTAGAAGTGAGAGACTGTTAGTCTTTCAGTTAAATAATACACAAAGCACACAGATCCAGCAAAGAGTGAGGAGTTTCAAAATTTCAGCCTGCTATATAGGTCTGATGGTAACAAAGCTCTTTTCTAGTGTTTATATAATTTTTTTCTTAATGTCACTCAGCATATGTCCACTGCAGATGGACAAAATCCAACATCCTGAGCATGATTTTAGACTTTTGGTGACATGATCTTCACATCCTTTTAGAGCGTCATCTTTCACTAACCTTTCTTATGTTTCCAGAAATCAAAATTCTTGTGGTCCTGGATCCTCAGACATGTTATGGCGTTCCATGTTTCTGCACCTAAAATGATTATGTCTATAAACATTCACTTGCTTTTTTATTAGTCTAATCACTAGTACATTCTGTGGTTTCCTTCTACATAATCCTCATCTAAATAATGCAATCCCAAGCATTTATTTAGGAAGAGTGTCAATATATGCCCAATGTCATAAGCCATTCCCCACCCCATTTTATCTAATTAGCATATGTCTGTTTAAATGCAAGATAACAGATTTCTATTTCTAAAAAGATAGGTCATTGTGAGAGGCAATCTGCATGAGGTCAGATTTAATGGAAAAATAGGAAATTCACAAGGTCAAGTTGATAGACATATTGTATTTCAGTGAACCCTACCTATTATGAATTTGATAGAGTTTTGCAAGACATTTAATGAGCAACCAGGATATATATGTGAATGCCATAGAAGTCAGTTATTAGATATCTAAGCTGGGAGCTAAATGACTATTGCATTGTCTTGGTTAATATTCCAACTGCTATAATCCTAAACAACTGACCACACACTTTAAAGGAAGAAAGATTTATTTGCTCACAGTTTTTGGAGATTTGGGAGTTCAGTTCATGTGAGGCCAGCATCTGTGGAGCTCAAGGCACGTCAAGGGGAAGTAGAGAGAAAGAGAGAACACAAAACTCTGTTCTCATATTACAGAGGTGGGAAACAGAGAGAGAGCCAGGGGAGAAGAAAGCCTTATATAATCCCCAGGGCCACACCCCCCAGAGACCTCTCCTTAGCAATCAACCCCCACTTTCAACATTCCTACCTTGTTTCTGTGAGGGTTAGGGGGACATTCTAAATCTAAACCATTACATGGGTTTTGGAGACAGTCATATAAGTTCCCATCTCCAACCTAATTATATTCCATGTACAATATATTTGATGTGGGAACATACTTAGATTCTATATTCTACACAAAGTCTTTTTGTGATTCTTCTACAAATTTTCACATAAAAATAGTACAATTGCAGGGTTGTCTGCCTCAAGGACATCTCTTAAATCAATCTCCTGGAGGATATCTTAAAATGTAATTATAAAGTAAGCAAATGAGAGCTGATGATACCACACTGCAACGAATGGTCTGAAGGTAAGTCCTATAAACATAAGTTCCCATTAAACTACAAACATTTATCAAGCATCTAGAAACACAGGCATGTTAGTGCTTATTGGAAATAATCTAATCTACTATAAAAGGATAATTTCCAAATCTATCAACCATGTCTCCTTAAAATCTCTTTAAATCAATTAATGGTCAGCACTTAAAATTGTTCATATTGAAATATTTAAACTGAATTTTTTTGATTAATAAAAATATTATGAAGGGAGTTGCAATAAAGTGAATAATCTTCCTGGAAGACTCAATGTTGGCTGGCATTTTTTTCCCATTCTTCTTAAAATGACCATGTTTTTCTGTTCAGATTCTACATGACAGATATGCATATTTTTGAAGTTTATTTTATATTAACCTTATTTCCATGTTAACTCAGTATTCAAGATAGAAAGAGAGACAACTTTACCAACAAATGGTCAGTTTCAGCACAGGATGACTATAGGAATTTTACAGAAGAGGATGGAATGTCATAGGTCTGTTCTAGAAACAAATGATCAGGATTGAAATACTGTTCTGTAACTTACTGAGGATGACCTTGTGAAAGTTGCTTAACTTTACTGAGTTGTTGTTTCTTGATCTGTAAAATAAGGAGATAATAATGGTACCAGCTCCATAGGATTGTTGTGAGGATTAAGTGAGTTAATCCACAGCATGGAAAGGCTTAGAAGAGTTACTGACGGACACATAGTAATTGTTTGCTAAATAACAGCTATTATTATTATAACCCAGAGAAAAAGTGGCAGTGTTTGTTTTATTTTTCAGGGAAACATAAATAAGCCTTTGAAAGTGGAAAAAATCACTAATAAGATATATTTTTTTTCATAACCTAAGACACATATTACTTGTGTTCCAACTCTATTGTATTTTTCTCTATCTTGCTACTATAGTCTTCTAATTAAAACTACAGCCTGCTCTATCCTTTCTCCAAACCACTTTATACATATTTATTACTTAAATCTATTTAGATATGTTCCTTTACTCCAACTCCCTCTCATTCTCATCACTATGTCACAATTTAGGTGTTTTAACGGGAATACATGTTCATATTCCGCTTACCTCCCATACCTATTCCACACAGGTACACAAATTTATCTAGACAACCCCTACCTTTTCCTCAGGCCAAGCTCAGACTTCACAACTTCTCCAGGAATTCTTCTTTAGCCTTAACTACATGTACCATCATCTGTGCTTTGTAGCATTTTGTGTACCCCTGAGTAAAGCTAGATTACTGACATATTGTCTATCATATGAAAAATACTTTCACTTCCTAGCAAAATTCAAAAAGCAGGGGGCAACCAAAGACCAAACTATAAACAATCACAATTATTTTTAAGTTGAAAACTCAATGAAATATTTTTAAAACAAATATGTATCTAACATTAATATCATGTTTAACATTGGTATTTTAAATTGACCTACCTAGTAGTGTTATATTCAAGCATAAAAGAACAGTAGAATATGGACCTGAAACAAAGCTCATCAATATTCTCAGCTCATTTTCTACCATACACCTTCCCCTTGATCATCATGATGGAATCACCCTGAATGTTCTGTGATGTTCTAAGCTTACCTGTCCTTCCATATGTTAATGACTCTCAGCATTTGCCTGAGATATTTCTTTTGCCCAGAAGGTACTGTCTACCATTCTTTGCCTAAGTAAGAACTACTCATCTACTGAGCAGCTTGAATGCCTCCTTGTAGCCATATTTTAGGTCAAACTCTGCACTCTCTTCAGAAGAGTTATTCAGGCTCCCATCAAAATTAGTTCACACTTGTGCTGTCTAAAACAGTAGCCATGAACCACTGGCTATGTGTGGTTATGTAATTTTAAGTTAACATTTAATAAGATTGAAAAGATAATTGCTCAATCACAATAACTACATTTCAAATAATCAATAGTTGCATATGACTGGTTACTACCATGGGCAATGTAAAATATTTCAATCAAGTTGTATTGGAGAGTACTGAAGTATCTTTTCTACATAGTATGCTACCATGTAATAGATACTAAATAAACATCCTATAACCAAATGAATGTATAATGAATTTGTCTTAACATCTGCCAATATTCTGGAAGTAAATATACTTTAACTCAGTTGTTTTGAGTGAGGAGAGTTTAAATGAAGACTCTAAAATATTGCACAGTTAAGAGACTAAACACGAGAAGTTAAAGACACAGACAGAGTGGCAGTGATGGGAGTTGCCACCATCAATAGATTTGAAGTGACAAGGAGAAAAAACAGTGCTGCCCAGACCCCATAAGAGAGAATGCTGTTGGAGAAGTGGGGGCATGGGCATGGGGGGATACCACCACTGCCAGAAGCCAGATGCCAATGCAAGAGAGACAGAGAGAGAAAACTCTGACTCCTCTGATCTCCTGCCAGTGACTATCCACTGAACCTGACAAGAAGCCAGCTAATGAGGGAAAAATTTATTGAACTCAGCTTCATGTGGCAGAAAGCAGGGCAAGGAAGAATATAGAATGAATCTATGGGGTTAGGGAGGTAAGAAACAATCATATTGTTTACTATATAGCTTACTTTATCTCTTTATATTAATATTTCTCACACTCTAGACTGGGTTCATGTTTATTTAGGAACTGTGTCTGATTTGCATCCAATGTATAACACATTATATGATGATGCAGCAGTGTTCAATATCTACTGAATAAAGAAATAGCAATCCTTTCCACATTAGGTGAGTGTTTTCAAAAGTTGGAGTCACTATCTGTGTGGATTGACAAAATGAGAATATTTTTTCCCTATGCCTTAACTATTGAAGCCATGCATTCAGGTTTTCATACAATTGTCAATATATCTTCTGACAGACTTAGCAAGTATGCCTTTTTCATTTTTCTTGGCATGTATCTTATCCTGGTAGCACAAATAGCTGACAACACAGTACACAACAGAAAAGTGTGATCAAATATGCAACAAAAGTACCACTTTCTTTAACAATAAGACATCATCTGCTATCACATCTCCTGGCAGAATTTTTGAGAATACAGATTGAGTTAAAAAGGAGAAACATACCACAAAAGGGCTTAAAAACAACATAATGGAGAACCTAGATGACAAATGGGGAGATCAGCAGGATCAACAAGAACATATTCTCTTCTTGCTTTATTTTTTATTTGTCAGGATGTCATACATGAAATAAAATTCCATATGCTATTCATATTCTGTCATCATACTGCAGTTACTTTTATATTTTCTTAAAGGACTTAAATTTTGCCTTCTCTCAATTTTTGTTTGTGTAGTATCTCACACAATTCTCATATAACCAGGCTCATAAGTGCAACGTATGACAAGCCACAATAACACAAGTAGTTCAATTTATATACCAGATTGGGAAAGATAGGAATTTTCCACCTTTCTCACAGATACTGTTTTGGAGAGCTCTGATTATATGGGTACACGCCTACAGGCTGGTAATTTAATAAGATGTTCTATTCAATTTCCATGGAAAAGAATGGAACTATCTTGTCCCAAATGAAAGTTCTACAGAATTTGGAGTAAGGTTGAGAAATTTGAAGTTTTCTATCTGAGTTTTCTGCCATTCTTTTAATCAAAATATTCTTTTTGTGTGTTAGTTAGCTAAATCCTCTAGAGTTGCTCTATACCATCGTAGAAGGTCTACACAACACTGTATAGTCAGTGAAATGGATTCTGAAACAGATGGTCTGGGTTCAAACTCTGGTTCTTCCATTTGCTACTATGGGGCACTGGATAAGATAGTTATATACCTGTACTTCACTTTCCTCATCAGTAAAATGGAGACAATAGAAGTACCTCTAAGTAATTCCCTCTAGTTCCTATTTTATTTGTAATAATTAGGGGGGAATAAAACAAGCAAAAAGGCAATAGTCACTTTTAACTAAAGCACTTTTGTCTCCTCATCCATTTTTCATCCCATGTAACCCAGCAGATGTGTCCAAGGGAAGCATTCTGTAAACAATTTGCATAAAATCATCCATGCCTCTTCAAATTTGTGCAGATATTCAGTTGGGCTCTATTTAAATCTCAAGCTCAAGTTCCTGCCAATTTTATGTTATCAAAACAGACTTGCTCATCTTAGTTAGAAGCCTCATGAAATGATCTGTCACTTAAAGATTGCTTACCTTCATAGGGGAGATATCAAAACTTTATCTCAAATCAAAGATACACATAAATTGGGTTCATTCAGCCTCTGGAAATCTGAGTAATGCAGGCAACTTTGGACTTGCCATATGTCAGTTGCTGGTGGTAGAAATAACCACAATACTTGCCTAATCACTGACCAGGCTCCTCAGCATGGCAGACATTACAGTAGAATAGGAAAGGGTCCCTCCATATAACTCAGCTTTTGGGACCGACGCTGAGTTGGGATAGATGCTTCATATTGAGTTACTCCTGAACACTGCCTCCTGAATTTACCATTTCTGTTCATTTTCTGTCACACATTGAAATTCTGATTTGTACTGAAAACCATGCTGATCTACACAATATTGGCTATTTTGTTGCCTTTCATTGAAGTGATAATGATTCAATATATCTAAAAGGCGAACTTCTCTCAGAGTATCTTAATTCTCAACACAGTTGCTGCAGTTGATTCTACTCTTCTCATTCCAAAGAGATATAAATATGACCACTAGAAGTTTGTTGTTCTACTAGGACCTAAGAAAGAGCCATAACAATAAGAAGAAGAAGAAGAATAGTAATAATACTATAATAATAATAATAATAATAATAATAATAGATGTATATTGATAGGTAGGGATCTGAAAGATTTTACCAACTCAGTTTTTCATTTCAAAAGTCAACCAAGAACAAATTTTTGTGTTGGACTTTGATATTTTCTTTACCTTTTGAAGTCTTTTGGAATTATCTTGGTCTTTATTATTAGAGGTACACAATTCTAAATGACCCTATAGTCCAGTTTGTAAAGAAAAAAGCCATCGAAGAGAAATGAAGGGAGAAAGATTCTCAAAAACAGAAGTGAGAAATCATAACAGATCGACTAAAATGAAATGTTTTCATCTATTGAATTTTAATCAACATATTTCTTAGGCATTCTTTGACTGCAGGCAAATTTTAAAATGGGTTATTGCATACAGTTGGAGGCTTATAAAATATTAACCAGTAAAGTTGAAATAATCCCTATTGGCAGATAACAACTTAATAAGAAAGGGACTATGTCAAGAAAGTCTATGTACTTTATTGCATGGTGTAGGAAAAAGTGCACAGGACTAAAAATGTGTACATATATCTAAGTCCCAGAGGCTATATGACCTTGGGTAAGAGTCCATTCAATCAGACAGTAAGTATTAAGCACCTCCTTAGCACTAAACGTTAGCTTTTAAGGATTGAATATATGGATGTGTAGAACATAGCGGCTACTATCACAATTCACTGGAGAAAACTGATAAACGCAGTAATTGGTGTGATGTAGTAAACTCTGATAGTAGGCATCGTAAGAGCTATTCAGTTTGCTTTTAGGCAGACTGTATTTTACACTACCTAGAAAACTAGTTATGTCCATATGACTTGCTATAACAACAACAAAAAAAGCAGAAGTGAATTAAGTTTTTCTGACAAGGAACTTTAAGACTCATGATTTCCTGTCTTACTTTCCCTCTAACATGCTTCCCTCATGGAAACACATGTCACGGCAGTTTCCATTACCCTCTGGCCCTGAGGGGCCACCATGAGCAGAGCCTGCATGCTAGTCTTCACTGGGCACACAGCTATCATGAGAAACCTCAGTAATTTTACCCCTTGTTTCTGTGGTACAATCTAGTCCTCTCTATAAATAGACTATACTTGCAACATGGGCCAGGTGCTATGCACCAATAGAGAAAGGATTGATTAAATCTAAGTTTAGAAGTCCTGCTAGAAGGAAGTCAGAAACCTTACAAAAATAATGAACATTATCCTACATCTTGAAGGATATGTGGCTTCAGATGGGCAGGAAAGACAGAAATTTGAAGAAAAGAATAACAGTGTGCAAAAAAGCATAAATCCAGGAAAGCACATTGGTTATCTAGATAAGTTTTCTGATGAGCTGGAGATCAGCACAAGAGGAAACAGAAGGTATAGTTCATAACCAGAATATTATTTATTTATTTATTATTGTATTTTGGAGTCAAGTGTAGTGGCTAATGCCTATAATCCTAGTACTTGGGAGGGTGAGTCAGAAGGATCACAGGTTTGAGACCAGCCTCAGCAACTTAATGAAACTTTCAGCAACCCTGTTTCAAAACAAAAATTATAAAGATCTGGGGTTGTAGCTTGGAGGGTTCAATCCCTAGTAACATACACACCAAGTTTATTTTGGCATAATTTTAAATTTATAGAAAATTTACAAAAACAAGCAAATCTTACCCTCATGTAGACTTTATCTGGATCTACTGATTATTTATATGTTTTACCATTAATTTTATTTTTTTTCTCTATCTATAAAAGGAAATAGGTAGACAAATGGATAGTAACTTACCTTACAATATAGTGCTACTATGTTATAGCAGAATATCATAGACTTAATAAAGAACAGAAGTGTATCTCTTACAGTTCTAGAGAATAGAAAATCCAAGATCAAGGCACTCATATCTGATGAGGACCTTCTTGCTGTATCCTCATGTGAAAGAAGGCAGAAGGACAAGAGAGGGAGGAATTCTGTGTCCTCACATGGCAGAAAAAACAGACGAGAGTGAACTCATGTCCAACAGCCCTTTCCATTGCAGAGGTAACTAATTACCATTGCAGTGGTAATTAATTCACAAGAGTGGAACCTTCAAGACCAAAACACCTCCCACAGGCCCCAATCTCTGAACACTGTTGCATTCAAGATTAGGTTTCCAACACATGAATTTTGGATGAGACACATTAAAACTGTAGAGGGAAGGAGATAGATAGATAGATAGATAGATAGATAGATAGATAGATAGACAGACAGATACATGATAGATGGATAGATAATAGATAATTTGTATTATCTATTTAAGAATAAGTAGGAAAACCATTTAATAATAAGTAAAAAATAAAATGTCCCTTTAACACTTTACTTCACAGCATATATATTAAGAATGAGGAGATCCTCTTACATAACCAGAATGAATCTATGAAAACCATAGAATTTTTATACTTTTATTGGTGTATTATAGTCTCACATCATAATGTGTTTCATAGTGATAGTGACATACATGCACACAGTACTTGGAGGGCTTTCCCTCGGCTCCCTTCATATTCCCCCCTTCCCCATACGGAATCCTGATATTCACATTGGTATTCTCACATAATGGCAATGAAAGTAATTCCTTCACTGATTCTCCAGCCCCACCCCTCCCCTTCCCCTAGACCAACTCCTGCACTCTACTGGAGTTTCTCCTCCATTATCTGATATCCCTCTGATATCCCAATTACTACTTGGCTTCTTCATATGAGAAAAATATATGATCCTTCACTTTCCGTGACTGGCTAATCACTTAGCATAATGTTCTCCAGGTCCATCCATTTTCCTGCAAATGACATGATTTTGTTCTTCTTTACTGGGAAGTAGAATTCCATTGTGTAGATATCCCATACTTTTACAATCAATTCATCTATTGATAGATACCTAGGTTGTTCCATAATTTAGCTCTTGTGAATTGTGTATATGGATATGCATATGTTACTATAATATTCTGGTTTGGGTCCTTTTGGAAAAATACCCAGGAGTGGTAGAGCTGGATGATATGGCCTATCTATTCCCAGTGTTCTAAGGAATCTCCACACTGATCTCCATAACACCTGTACTAATTCCAACTCCACCAACAGTGTAGAAGAGTTCCTATTTCCCCACATCCTATTTATTATTGTTGTTTGACTTCTTGATGATTGTCATTCTGATTGGGGTTAGATAGAATCCAAGTGTAGTTTTGATTTGCATCTCCCTGATTTCTAATAATGTTGAACCTTTTTTCATGTTCTTACTGGCCAATTATATTTCTCCTTTTGTGAAGTGTTTATTTAATTCAATTGTTCATTTCTTATTGGGTTATTTTTTAGTGTTGAGTCTTTTAAGTAATTTATATATTCTAGATATTAGTCCTCTGTCAGAAGAATAGATGGCAAAAATCCTCTCTCATTATGCAGGCTCTTTCTTTAGACTTCTAATGGTTTTCTTTGATGAGGAGAAACTTTTTAGTTTAATGTCATCCCATGGATTAATTCCTGTTTTAATTTCCTGAGCTTTGGGTGTCTTATTGAGGAAGTTTCTACTTGTGCCTATATGTTGGAGTGTTGGACCTGTGCTATCTTCTAGTAGTTTCAAAGTTTCTAGTCTAATTTCCAGGTTTTTGATCCAGCTCAAGTTGACTCTTATTTAAGGTGAAAGGTAGGGATTTAATATTATTTTTCTACAACTAAATAACCAGTTTTCCCAATACCATTTGTTGAAAAAGCCATATTTTCCCCAATATATGTGTCTGGCATCTTTGTAAAAAAAAATCACTTAGCTATAAGTGTGTGGATTTGTTTCAGTATCTTCTACTCTGCTACACTGGCCTATGTATACATTTTTGTAGCAATATCATGCTGTTTTTATTACTATAGCTCTATAGTAAAATTTAAAGTCAGAAATTGAGATGCTTTCTGCATGATTCTTATTGCTGAGAATTGTTTTGACTATTCTAGGTCTTTTGTTTCTCTATATGAAATTTAGTACTTATTTTTCTAGGTCTGTGAAGAATAACATTGGTATTTTGATAAGCATTGCATTGACTCAACCAGGGAGTTTTATACTGACATGATACCTTTTTTTCCCTCCTTCATAGGACATATTTCAAGTCTTTTCAGTTGTGTGGCCCTGATCTTCAGATCTACTTTTCAGATGGTCCAGCACCAAATTTAAGATCACAAATTGCATTTAGTTGTCATTTTTTAAAAATCCAGATGAATTTTAGATTTTAGAGCCTTTTTCTCTGTTCCGTGTGTGTGTGTGTATGTGTGTGTGTGTGTGTGTGTGTGTGTGTGTGGTTTTTTTGTTTTGTTTTGTTTTGTTTTTTCAGTACTAGGGATTGAACCCAGGGAAATTCTACCTCTGAGCTATACCCCAATCTTATTTTTTATTCATTATCTTGAAACAAGGTCTCAGTAAGTTTTAGAGGGCCTCACTAAGTAGCTGAAGCTGACCGGGGAACCCAGATCCTCCTGTCTCAGTCTCCCAAGTACTAGGATTACAAGCATGCGCCACCATGCCTGGCTTATCTTCGTATTGTTGAAGAGAGTATGCAAATTGGCTAACGCATTCTCACATTTGGATTTAGGTTATCAAATTTCATTAAGAATACCATTAAAGTGATGTTGTTTCCTTCTCGATGCATTATATCAAGTGTTATGTTATATTGTTATATTGCCAATATTATATTATATTGCCAATATTGACAAATTTAGCATTGATTATTTGCTGAAATACCAAGCTTCTGTGATGCAGAGAACCAGGTAAATATCTAGAGAGATAAATTTTCCTAGAAAGATAAAATTCTGCCACTGGTTTTAGCATAGGTTAATAATTGCCAAACTCCATCTATGTACCTATACGTATTAATTGACAATTGTTAAGGCCATAATTTCTTACCTACTATATATGTTTTATATAGCCATATGCTTATTTATTTACTCCATTTATATGTACTCATGGATTCTATCTTAGTCAATAGATTCATTACTATCATTATTTACTGCGATGCTAAAATTATCCCAAATTGGGTCAATGTGTCTCCCTGCAGGTTGGATTCTGTGTACTTTTGATATATGTCCACCATGTTTTTAGCATGTCTTTACTTTCTGGCAAAGAAAATATTATACTCTCATCTTGTATTTATTCTGCTCCACCTCTAGAGTCAGACATTTTCCCAGGATCTCTGGTTCTTTTTTATTAGAGACTTATATTTAGAAACCAAAATCTATGTGCTACATGTCCTGACACTATTGGGGTGTCATGAAAATATACTCTGTCGGATTTTAAATCTCCTAAAATGTATAGAGGTCTCATCTTTGTATGATAATGGAGTAATTGGGATTAGACATACCCTCTCCCAATAAATAACTATAAAAATGGAAAAAATATGTGTAATAATTATTTTAAGATACTGGAAGACAACCAATGCAGGACCCAGATCCCTAAGAGAAGTGAAAGTCATAAAATGAAAACTTAATCATCTTGACTTCTTCCTTGGAGAAGTTGTCCATACCATGGTATAAGGAGGGGAACTGCAAGCAAAACTCAGCTTGCTGAGTCAAGAAGACAGAGATTAAAATTCAGGGGGATGAATATAACTAGAACTGTGAGTCAATCCTATTCAGAAAGAACAGCAGAAATCTGCATGGGATGCCTTAAGGAAGCATGATAAAGACAAAGAAAACTATACCAATACACTTTATAATCAATCTTTTATTTTAAAAAGAAGTGAAGAATAAGCCGGGAGTGGTAGCGCATGCTTGTAGTCTTGGGAAGATCTGAGTTCGAAGCCAGCCTCAGTTACTTAGGGAGGCACTCTACAACTAGTGAGATCCTGTTTCAAAATAAAGAATAGAAAAATAGGACTGAGGGTGTAGCTCGAAGATAGAAAGCCCCTGGGTTCAATCCCCAGTAACACACACACACACACACACACACACACACGAAGAAAGAAAAAGAAATGAAGAATAAAATAACCTTTATATCAGTCACAGGAAAAGAGGCACATTCTTTACACAATAACAAAGATAAGAAAGTGAAAATTGCCTGAGTCAGAAGGTAATGGAACCTTCTGTAGGATCATGAAATCATCATAATTATCCTAGAAATTTATATTTATCAGTAATATCCTTCAAAAATAAAAGCAAAACAAAATGATTTTTGGAGAAATAAAGTAGAAAGAATTTCTTATAATCTTACCTGCACTACAATGCTACATATAAATTTTGAAGTCAAGTGAAAATTGATAGCAAATGAAAACTTTGAACTCTATCAAAAAAGAGCTCCAAAAAACGGCACATAGGCTTTTTTCTCATTTATAATTGTTTAAAATGTATTTTAAGTTTATTTATCATTGCAATCTAAAACAATATCAGTGAATTTTGACATTTATAATACTGACCAAAATAAAATAATGTGGCAATAATAAGCCAAATACTGCCAAAGAAGAAATGGAAGTTTTGGGTTGAAACTTACAATAATACTTTAAACTTATAATAATACTTAAAATTAGAATATTTGAAATATTATTTAAAGGTAATATAAATTAAAGATTAATCTCATAAAATCTGGAAAAAGTTTTAAAAAGCATCTTAAAGTTGTGGCTAATAATGAAATGATTAAAATAAGATATGATACTAAAATTGCTCAATTAATTCAAAAGAACAAGAAAGGAGAAAATGGATTTTTAAAGAACAGATAGAACAAAGATTAACAGCAAAATGGAGGGCTTAAACCTAGCTCTATAATAATTTCACTAAAAGCAAATACTTTGAACTTCCCAGTTTTTTGCCTTCATGATGAATTGATTCTTTGTAATTTTATATACTTTCTTTTGAGATTCTGCCCTTTCCTATGGCTTAAACACACTTGTTTTGATCCTGAGTACCACCTGTAAGATACAAATTTAATTAGTTCACTCTCTTGTTCAAAAATATATATGTGCATATATATTGACACTATATATATAGTAGTGTCAATAAGGAGAAAAAATTATTTTATTTTACTACCACAGAATATACAATAACATATTGCTATTTCTTTTTATATTATAAAAGCTTAATATGAAATTAAAAACTAACTGAAATCAGAGAATATATTTTATATGGACCTTCCATGGGTCTTTGTGTTAGATGGACAATATATACAAGAATCTTATTTTTTCACTGGCCACATGAAAAAATAATAGGCACAAAGATATATTTATGTTGCCTCTCAAGTTCTCATAAAACCAAAAAGAAACATAATAAATAAATCAATACCCTCTTCTAATAAAAGTTAAAATGAACATAATATACATGGTTGATTACTCCCACCATAAAATAAAAGAATTCACTTCTATACATCCCTTCATTACATACAGGAAAAAGTTTTAATGTATGTCACCAATTCAGGGATACCATATGCCCCTTCCACAGCAATTAGTTTATCTAATGCACTAGGATTTTAATAAAAACTTAGGTTTAACTCCTTCTCCACAAAATCAGAGATCTGAATAATAAGAATTTCACCTCTTTGCTTCATATTATGAGAAATAGTACTTGAACAGCAGGCAAAAATGTTTTCCTTAAAGTTGAGACTGTTATTCCTTTAGAATTGAGGTAAAGGTATAAAACGTTGCAGAGAGAAGCAATTTAGTCTGGTAAGACTGTTCCATCTCATTTAGATTTCAATATTTTTTTTTACTAAATAATGGGAAAAAACACTGTGAATGAAAAAAGGATCAATAATCTGGCCCACTATTTTGGATAAGGTGATTCAGAAATGTAATTTCCCCCAAAGATGAATGTTAATACCTGCCTTTTGTAGTCTTTTAGCATAGGGCTCCATGGTGTTTAATGATTTTACATTTTAAAAATAAGAGTTACTCTTTTCTAATAAGAAAGGCAATAGATATTTTTGTTATACAATTTTGAAAATACAATGCTTATAAGGAAGAAAATGAGAATCACCCTTGATCCTACCACACTAAGAAAAGTTTTCATAACATGTCATGCATATGCATGTATACTTTGTAAAACTCATGTGCCACACAGAAGCCAAGAATTCCAATACCAGAAATGTGACTTCAGTGAGTCTCTCTTGAGCCAGAATTAACAGTCAAGTGTCCTGGGAAGTGTGTCCAACCAGAGGGCATTCCAGGTTTAAGAAGCAGGTCCCTGACTCCAGTTGATTGGTGCTGCTCCTTAAGTGTACTGTAAGTGTTGCCAGATTCCCAGAATTTTAGTGAAGACCAGAAAATACAGTTGTTTTAATGTGAAATATCTTGAGTTTTAAATAATGGTCATGAAAAAATGAATACCTTGTGAGCCAAATTAAACAAACCTATAGACGATGTTACACCCAGAGAGCCTCTTACCTCTTCTACCATCACTTTTTCATCTCCTGCCTTTTTTACCTAATTTTTGAACTGAGTATTTCTTTCATTAAATATTCCTTATTATTATAAGCATTAATTTCAATGACAATAATAGGCATATATCATTATTTATACTGCCACATCCCTAGTATTTGAATATTTTATTATTTCATCTTTGTTATTCTTGCTAATGCTATGGTGAGAATTCTTATTTAAAATATTTGTATAAGACTCTATGTCTATATTATTCAATCCTAGAAATTATATTACTGGTTCAAAATATGGTGGTATTTTAAGGTACATATATCTAAATTATTTTGAAAATCATTATATCAATTCCTACTCTCACCAATAATGTGTAAAGACGTTACTCTTTGGCAGTCTTACAATTATTTTGAATTGCTTTTTGTTTTGTTTTTAAAATTTTGACAAGTGAAAATGATGTCTTAATATTTATCATTTTTATTTAACAATGATCATAATTAGCCTTTAAACTGGGAACACTGGAAATGTTTTCCTGTTTCCAGGGATTATATTTTCATAATCTAATAGTTTATGAGGAAAACAATTATCTACACAAAACAGTAGTCCATTAATAATGACATTACATGAACTAAGTAAAAGTCACCTTGCTAGAGTGTAGTTTAATGCTAACACACATTCCATTTATATCATTTATTTAGCTTTGGGGACCAATTTAACCAAGAAACAGCTAAGGAAAACTACTATTTTTTAAGGGTAAATGACAATGCATATTTCAAAGTGTAAATGTCTCTTGCTTTGCAGAGCCAATACATTTCAGCAAAATTGGCTATAAAGTGAATCTTGTTTCCCTACAGACTTTTGATATAAAATCAGCAATATGTTGTTTTAGCAAGGAAAAAAAAAAAAGACTAGCTTGAGTGATAAAAATAGCTTAAGTATAAACAAAGATTGCCAGGTTGCGGCATGTTGCATGGATTCATTTATTCATCTAACAGAACTTGAAGAGCTTCCCAGTGCCAGACATTGTGTCAGGGGCTGAGGATGAAACAGACAGGCACCGAGACAATATGTCATACCTCACAGCATTTTCCAAGACTTGCATTACACTTCACTCGAAGGACTTCCATACCATTCAAAGGGCCAAGTTTCATATCATTTGATCCCTAATTTCCAGATAAGTTTTCTTCTTCCCATGCTTCAATTTTTTTAGGAAGTATAATGCATTTAACACACAATAGTGGAATGCACAGGCAGGGGTCTGTGTGTGGTACATGTTATATCCTCCTTTCCTAGATGAAGAAATTGATTGCACTAGACACTTTGTTTTGTAAATTTGATCTTTGGTTAAGGGGATTTTCTTCAAATGAAAAATATTTTGTCTTAGCTAAAGTTATTTCCAATAATCCTCTATTCATTTGTTAGTGTAAGACACTATACATGTGAGGATGCAGTGATGGCCAAGCATTAAAGGACCCTGACCTTATTGGGTTTGCATTTTGTTAGAGTACTCAGATCAAAAAGTGAATAAACTTTAATTCATCAATTACATGTACCATTTTAAGTACTCTGAAAAGTAAATCTACTTTAGGCAAGATGATCCAGAAAAACCATCCCTAAGAATATTAAATTTCATTGGGAGCATCACATGAGAAAATTGCATTAATAGTGTTTCAAGTAAATGTATATATATATATATGTATTTTTATATATTTATAAGATATATATATATATATATATATATATATATATATATATATATACACACACACACAGAGACAGAGGAGGGAGACAGAGACAGATAGACACACAGAGAGAGAGAGACCAGCACAGGTAAAGAGCAGTAAGAAAGGAGAGGGAGAGGAAGTGCACCAGAAAATGTACATAGAGGCCAAAGCCTTCAGGTCTTCGTGGAGTGTGGGAAAGAATCTAAATTTATTCTAAGTGAAATGAAAAGCCATAGCAATAGAAACACTATAAAAGACTAATGCCACAACTGTAAGGTGTTTTTGGGGGGTAGGGGGTATAAATTTCTAGGTCCAAAATTTACAACAGAAATGGCTGAAGAACTAATCAGATTTCACCAATAGTAGTATGAGAATGGACATCTTAAAGAAAAAGGGCTAACTATACTCAAGACTGAAAGACAAGGTAAGCATGTTATGACTGTACAAAAGAACCCTAAGATATGTGAGACTGTAGCATGTGACTGCATCTCTAACTTTTCTGGAGAGCAGAGGGGCTCAACAAGAAAGCATGGCAGGTGACCCAGAACATGAACACTAGACCTGTGTGTGTCTATACTGCAGGAGTTACCTATAAAAGAGACTCATTCTGCAGTGAACCTGGGACCAAAAGGGGTTCAACCAAAATAGTGTGAGATACCAGTGACACCCTAGAAAAAAATGCATTTTGATGTGTGGTCAGAAGTGGGTAAGTAGTTACAATGTCATTTTCAAGCTCCATGACAGGTGTAACAAGCTGTGTCTGACTTTTAATTTCTGGCATAAATATTTTGGAAAGATCCTTATAGTTCCTGTAATCATAAATGACTCTACAATTTGCTCAAACACTTGGGGGTTTTCCCATAGTCAAGAAGTGATTAATAAATAATAATTCTTAAGTGATCATTAACTTTGCATAGTCTTTCATTTCTTTCCAGATTCCATATTTCCCCAATGTTCTTGATGTCAGCTTTTATAAATTAGTAAGTATTGTGTCACATCCACTACTGCTCCTTCTTCCAGAGAACACATCTAGTGAGTGTTGTTGTTTGTGACAAAAGAAGTCAGAATTAATCTCAAATGGTGTTGGATGAGGCACATTGGTGGAGAACTACTGTCTCATCATAACGATGGACTCAATTAGTATTGGGGTCAGGGAAAAGGGTATGAGCTGCCTTAGGAAATGTAATATTATATTTGCATCCATAGTCAAAAATGTATTTTCAATAAATACATTTCTCATTTTGTCCTTCACTGACATTCTGGATAGGACCAGGTATTTTATTATTTAAAAGAAATAATAGGGATGTTTCAGGGAAAGACTTTCCTTAAGGAAAAGCACAAATTTCCAAGAATAACCACTGCACTCCTTTAAAGGGGTAAATACATAAGTCCTAGCCTGAAGAGAGACTTCTGAATTTAATTTTCTGTGGCATTTTCCATGGTATTATATTCGTTTGCACCATAGCCATTTTTAGCTCAGAGTTTCAATTTTTTTTTTCCATCTCATTTGTGCTCAAGTGCACAATTGCATCTGTTCACACCTGGGTAGCCAACATGTTGGCTGTGCAGAAAACTGCTACTACTCCTGCCACATGGTACTAGAGTAGAGCATAGCTAAAGGAACAGTTCTTTCCAAAGAAAGCAGGAGACTCCCTGAATATGATGGTCTACACTGTAGGTTCAGTACTTAGGAAACTGAGACAAGAAGATACCAGGTTCTAGGCCAACCCATGATAACTTAGCGAGATCCTGTTTCAAAATAAAAGATAAAAACTAGGGTTAGGGGCATAGCTCAGAGACAAAATACCCCCAAGTTCAATCCTCAGTACCATACACAAAAAAAGCAAAGATTTATCAAGATTTATGATCCCAGCTGGGTGCAGTATCACACACCTATAATCCCAGTACTGGGAGGCTGAGCTAGAAGGAGCGCAGGTTTGAAGGCAGCCTCAACACCTTAGTGAGACTCTCATCAACCTAGAGAGACCCTATTTTAAAACAAAATTATATAAAAAAAAATAAAGTGTTGAGGGTTACCTTGGAGGTAGAATGCTCCTGGGTTCAATACCTAGTAAAAAATAAAAATAAAAATAAAAAAGTTTATGATTCCTTTATCCCTTATGATTAGCTAGCAAACATGAAAAACACTTTTGTTCTGTTTGTTCTAATATTTCTACTCTAATTCTTTCACTAGAACCATCTCCTCATATTATAGCATTATTTCTTTCTTTTTTTTTTTTTTTTTTTTTTTTTTTGCGGTACTGGGGATTGAACTCAGGGGCAGTCTACCTTTGAGCTATACCCCCAGCCCTATTTTTATTCTTCATTTTGAAACCAGGTCTCTCTAAGTTGTGGAGTGCCTCACTAGGTAGCTGAGGCTGCTGAGGCTGACCACGAACCTGGATCCTCCAGTCTCAGCCTCCTAAATGCTGGGATTATAAGTGTGCGCCACCAAGCCTGGTTTATAGCATTATTTCATTGGTAATTTCCACTGGAATAGAGTTTTGCTTTATGATTGACCTAAAGAATTTCCCAAGGGTGATTTACAGGGGAAAAAGTTCAAGATTAAGCAATATCTTCTTTAGATCTTGATGGGATACTTAATATATTTATAAAACCCACATTTACTTCCAAACTTAAGCTCACTCTAAGAATAGGCTGCAGATTTTTATCCCTCACTATGTGTACCAAACCATCAGCACCTATGGTTCCAAATCAAAGTTCACAAAGATGATGTTAGATTCTAAAGTGGAAAACCTGAAGGTGGATGGAATGAAAAAATACATAACTGGTGTGCCTTACTAAGGACTGGCTATTGAGGAGGAAGACAAAAGCATCAAGGGTGGTTATGCAAACTGAGAAAATTGGTTCTGTTCACTGAGGTTGGGAATAGTGAATCAATGCATATTTGAGGGAAAATATCACAAGTTTGCTTTTGAATTTGTGTAAGTTTAGTACTTTGATAAATTCAAGAACATATGTAATTATTTGTTAATTTCCATAGTACTTACATCCAAAAATGAACTCCAAGTAACTTACGAGGTACATATGAATAATTGCTAGATGACAGAAACTTCCGTAGATGCTTTACATGACTTATTTCACAACAGTGAACAGTGAATTATTTCTCACATATTACAGATAAATATTCACTTTCTCTGTAGATCAGGCAGTCAGCTTTACCTATTAAAACTTCCAGAAAATTTCATCCTAAACCAAGTGGAAGGTATCAGGCTAAGTTACTGCATATAATAATGCAGACATAGAGCTCATAATCTAAACATTAAATAAGTGAATCCAGCATTAATAAGTGCTATAAAGAAAATCAATACATTACTGAAATACGTGTTGGGAAGACTAAGACTCATCAGGGAGATGGGGAAATCCAGGAGGTCCTCCCAGAGAAAGTGGCACTTGAGCTGAGATCTGAAGGACAAGAAGCAGTTAGCAATACAAGAGAGTAACTGAATCATAAATATCCAGTTGTGTGAAGAGTCAGATTCTACAGAGTATACAGCATGTCAAAGAAAGAAGGCCCATTTGATAGGAGCAAAAGGAGGACAAAAAAAACAGAAGGCAAGAATGTGGCTGAAGATATGGGTAGTGACCTAATCTATTCCAGTCTTGAAGCCACTTGAGTGATTTTGGATTTTTCCTAAAAACAATAAAGGAAAAAAACTAATAAAAACTTTTACACCTTTTAGGCAGTTCCTCTGCCTGGGGTATATCATATCTCTTGTATGGCTCCTTGCCATTTTAAAATATGTTACTCATATCTAATAGCTTTAATGGGAGGGGAGAAAGCAAATATCTACAAATTTCTTGTGGCTATCTTCCTATCTATCATATATCTCTGTATCCACTAACTACCTATGGCTATCTACCTGTATATCTAGCATATGCAAATTGCCTGATCTTTGTTTTGTTTGTTTTTTGCTTTCCAGAGAAGTACCTCCAATTTCTATGTGGTTTCTGGTCCTGATCAAACTAACAACCACATACTTTTTGCCTTAGTTTTTGTGATTCTTTCTCTGTTACATCACCCCTAGCAGTGAAATTGAGTTCATTGGACATGTGTGTTTTTAGCCAAGAGAAAACAGTATGCACCTTTTTTCTTGGATACTTTTTATTATCAAAGTTGAGTCTAAACTGGCAAATATGGCTTTAAAAATTACAGAAATATTGCCTTTTGGTCTTAAATATCTGATGAAAGTCTATACCTGGCTAAAATATATGTACAAACACCCGTGTACAAGCCACATTGTTATACATCCATGCCTGAGAGTCGTGTGAAAATGCAGTCATCCTAACACACATGTCATCCTGGTTATGACAGGAATTGAGGGTGTGTCAACATGAGCTGTGAAATAATATACAATCACAATTTAGAAATGAGCATCCACAGGATTGAATACTGCAAGTATGCCCACCTCAAATTTCTTTTTTTCAGTCATGAAAAACCCTATAGAAGTATGCATGCTCAAGAAATAGCAATTGAAATATGTTTAAGTTCCAATTATTTACACAATTATCCTCAAGATAAGTGAGTTGTATGAACTGAGAGTATCTCCTTACATTTCTTCAAGTAGTAACACACTTCTGAATGTCTGTATTCCTTAAATTCTCTCTTTGAAGAGAAATAAGACTAACTAGTACTTTCATTTGAGGTAAGCCAACTCCCATACACTCAAAAGGGATAGTAAATAACAAGAATATGGGGATATGTTTGTCAAGGCATTTGAGAATATCAATAGATATTCACTAATATTAAAATTCTGAGTTCTATGACCTTGATGGGTCTACGTAGCTTAAGAGAATGTTTTGAAGTTATTTTCTTTAGCCTAAAGACTTCAAGGACTCAACTTCTAAGTCCAGAACACATCTCTGAGTCTTCTTAGCAGTCTGCAATCTCTTTGTCATAAGAGTCACTCATGAGAGTGCCTCCTTCAAAAACAATTTTTTTAAAGGAAAAGAATTATTTGATTTACAGTTTATAGAACTTAATGTTTATCAGAATTGATTTTGTAAATCTTTGTATAGAGTAATTTTTAAGGTATTATTTCAATTACCTTTTTCTATGTTAGGTGACCAAGTCAGACAAATATGGAGGTTTAGACCAATACTCTGCTTACACAGAGCTCTGGCTCCTTGATATAATCTGAAAATACATGCAGTCTTGATCATGAAGGAGGGTCAGCCCAGCTGGCAGCTTCCAGATGCATAACAGGGACAGATGGGACTCACCCTCCATTATCCACCTGACCCTGATGGATTGCTGACAAAAATTCTAATGCATAAGTCTGTTCAGCTTCAGTGAGCCCTAAATTCATATTCACTCTTACAAATTCCCATCTAAGGAGAAGAAATAAGCATTGATATCTAGCATTCTGTCATCAACCTTGACTGAAAGATGAGCTCTGCTGCATTCTAGCCTTACGGGCAGTTCCATGGATGTGGATAGCTAAGGGTATGTCCTCAAAGTTTCTTTCAACCCTCTTCTTTGATACTGGGATTTTCCTTGAAGTATAAGCTGGTCCAGAGAAGGTCAGTCTGTATTGGAATCATCCACCCCTCTTACTCCAGAATGGATGGCTGAACCCAGCTAGTTCCCAGAATGACATATCTAGTGTGCCATAATCAAAGCTCATGATCTGGCTGGTAAAAGCCATATGCTAGTTAAGACATATGGTCTAATGAACCATCAAGACTCATAGATAACCCTAAAATTTAACCAAATTTAGCCCAGCTCACAATAGAGGCTTAAAATTTATTTAATGATTAAACTTCCAGGGACTTCTGAGGAGTCATTACAGAACTGACCATCCCAGACCTCCTAGGCCTATAACAAGATATGACATCTTTTCAGAACAGACTTATCAAATTGCAGAGCAAGGGGTCTTAGTATCTTGAACTCAGGAGAGACAAAAGACTAAATTATACCAAGTATCGTATAATTAAGACACTCATCACATTGTCTTGTGCCAGGCTGGCTCACCATTCTCTTCAGAGTCATGCAGTATAATCTATGTATCACTCCATAGAGCAATAACTAAAACTGACACTATCTGGGTCCGGCTACTGACTTGCTGATGGATCATGAGTTACTATTCTCAAAACTGCATGAGATGACCCCTAATTTTAGATTCACCCTATGAGATCTCTACCACACCATTCAGCTTAAAATTCACCCCCCCCCCACACACACACTGAGAGGAGGCCCCTTGTTTTCAAAGTCTGCTCATCCCAGCTTTGTTAAGCTAGACAAGCCTTACTCTGAGCTTTAATTAGCCATCCTTTGCCATTTACCTATGTCATACTTAAACCCCAATTCATATGACAACTTCAAAAATGCTTGAAGATAGTTATCATAATCCATTGATTTAAATAATGTTCTCTAAGTGATAAACTCTAGTTATTAATTTGTTTAAAATAAAGGGCAGAATAGATATAGTTGACAGATCAGAAAGAAAGTAAATTAACAGCTCTAAATTAATATCTCATGATCAAGACACTGAGAGGAAAAGAAAACCAAAAGATGTTACATATTGTAAATTTCTGTATTAGTCTATTTATAGAGTCTTGAGAGGCTCATAGAAGCTCCATTACTAGGTCATGTCTCAATCAGTACCTAGCTGATCTCAGATATCCAAAACACAGAAATTCAACTTGGAGCCCATTTCACATAGGCTAGACCCTGGGTCCATGATCATAAGGAAAATCCAACACAAAATATCCTGATGGGCACGCTGAGTGGAACACAGCATCAGAGTAGAAATAGGTTTCATGGAATCGAGCATACCAGACTACATGGGGGAAATATAACAGCTTGTGACTGTGTCCCTGTCTCTGAACCAACATTTTGAAGCAAGTCTTAAATACTTAGAAGGATATTAGAGGGAAATCAAAGTGAGACTCCAATCCTACAATGACAACAGTACTAGACAGGCTTTTAAGACTCACATTTAAGGGATAATCCAGAGATCTAGTATACAATGAATCATGATATTGGAGAAGAATCCAGGGAGCAAGGAAAATTTCCAGTTATAAACAGAGATAGCTTGGAGGTTCTAAATTTCAGAGATAAGGTTAGAAATGGCTAAATGTTTTCTTCTTTAGGTAAGAAACTTGGGAAAGACATAGCTTGAAAGTGACAAGTGTCTCTGGCAACAAGGAGAGAAGAAATGTAAAGTTCAAGACTAGTCTTGATCAGTGGAGGGAGAGCAATGTGTGTGTGTGTGTTTCTT
>PVLC010017943.1:0-32855 GCA_004027655.1 Graphiurus murinus
AAAAAAAAAAAGAAAAGAAAGAGAGAAAGGAAATGTAGTAAATATATATTTAAAGATATTCTAGATCATGATATATAACACAACTAATATTATTAATATCAAATAGTTTACCGTTGAAAATAGATGGTTGTTACTTTTGTAAATTAATAGCGCACTTACACATTCTCTGTGACTGAACTTAAGATTTATGAGCTTTGAAAGTTTTAATTCATTTGGTGTAGTCTTTTCACCCAATTGAATAGAGATTTACTTATAATGGGAAAGTCTGTGATTGCAATTCTTCATTACTGTGTTCTCAGGGAAGCATCTCTGGGTAGGAGTTACCAGGTCTCACTAGGCAGCCACAAAGTGAATCCAGGTATAATCATAGTATGTTTTTCTCTCCCAGGGATTAAGAATAAGTAACAGAGCAGGGCGTGGTGGCGCACACTTCTAATCCCAGCATTTGGGAGGCTGAGACCTGAGGATCTGGGTTCACCGCCAGCCTCAGCTACCTAGTGAGGCACTCCGCAACTTAGTGAGATCCTGTTTCAAAATAAAGAATAAAAATAGGGCTGGGGGTATAGCTCGGAGGTAGACTGCCCCGGAGTTCAATCCCCAGTACCGCAAAAAAAAAAAAAAAAAAAAAAAAAAAAAAAAAAAAAAAAAAAAAAGAATAAGTAACAGGATCTGTCATACTTAGAATCTCTGATAATTTTGCATTCAGAACTTCCTAGCTGACTTCATAACATAGGGAGAGTTATGAAAAATAGTCCTAAATTCCATCACTTTCTTAGCCTCATTTGCAGCTGTCTATAAGAGGTATGCTAACACCACTTGGGGAGGATACTAATTTAATGGAAAGAGTTTACCTGAACAAAAGCTGAGCTCAGGGCTGTTTGCAAGAACCAGAGCAAAGACTATTCTGACGGTTGTGCTTTGCAAATTATGAAGAAAATTGAATTAGATCAGAAACACTTCTAGAGTCTACATGAAATTTAATACAGAAATTGTCTACTGTCAACAGGAAATTAAATAAGCCTGTAAAAGCAAACGTTCCAGTTTCTGATCAATCCAAACATGAATTTCACATTGAAAATTTATAAAAAGTCATACAAATGCACTGATCCCAAACTCTAAAAATTTAAAAAAATGTTCCCAGTTGACAGTATGCTGAAATGTTTCATTTAAAATATGAGTAGTGAGTCTCAGTGACCTATCAGGTACTGGTTTAGGTGCTAGTCTAAGTTTAACCAAAAGTCTCTTGAATATTCTCTGTAACTATCCTAAACTATTCTATTTAATTCTCATGACCTTTTTTTTTTATAAGACAGTTACAACATGCAAACTAATGAATTCAGTTCAATGCAATGGTAGAATAATTGTTATTTAAATATCTAAAAATTGGTATGGATAAAAAGCACTGAACGCTAGCCTCCACAGAGAGGTTAGTGTTCCAGGTAAGGGTTGAGGCTGCTAGAGGGCCATGTGTGCAATGAGCCAAGCATGCACATTAAAGAGAGGCCCTTTTTGTTGCATGTGCAAAAGGCTGCTTCATAAAAATGACATTATGACTCGGGTAATCATCAAATATTGCAGCATTGGTAGAGTACAAAATGTAAGGAGTCAGGTTAGGAAATGGGAAGTGGTGGAGATAGATGGCTAGAAAGGCAAGACCAGTAGCTATGTATGTGCTCAATGACAAAAGGCCTTGCATGACATTCAAAGAAATTAATATTTGAAGAATTTTGAAGATATGATTTTTTTTTTGTTAAAAATATGACTTTGAAGCCGGGCATGGTGGCGCACGCTTGTAATCTCAGCATTCGGGAGGTTGAGACCGGAGGATCCAGGTTCGAGACCAGCCTCAGCTACCTAGTGAGGCACTCCGCAACTTAGTGAGACCCGGTTTCAAACTATAGAATAAAAAATAGGGCTGGGGGTGTAGCTCTGAGGTAGAATGCCCCTGAGTTCAATCCCCAGTACAGCAAAAAAAAAAAAAAAAAAAAAAAAAAATATGACTTTGAAGAAATGGGTAAGACAAAAAGAAGAGACAATAATACTGTAGTAAGGTTATAGAAACCTAGACTAAGTCATAGGTGAGGAGCCTAAAGGAGGAACAGATCCAAGAGAAAGAGGTACTTATCAAGAAGAATATATAGACATGATAAATGACTGGAAGATAGTGAGAAAGAGAAACTTTGGTGTTCCTAAGGAGTTTTTGGCTTAAGTGACTGGATAGATGGCAGCTGGAAGAATTGATGAGGGATACGATGAACCAGAGAAGTTCATGAAACCTCAAGATGGATATTGCTGGCTGGCAGTTAGATATCCAGGTCTGAAATTAAGCAGAGGCATTTGGACTTGAGAAAGACCATCTGAAAGACATTGAAGCCATGGCAATGGCAGATCTGCCTTGGAAATATAACTGGGATGAAAAGACAAGTGGAGGGCAGAACTTCAGAAGTTATGGCTAACTAAAGGTTAATTAGAAGAAGGGAATTTGTCAGACTGGATTGAAAGGAGATACAGAGTTTGGCTTTGAGCCAAAATAAAAAAAAAAAAGATAGTTTCAAAGAAGCCAAGACAGACAAAAATTTCAAATATTGAATTAAGACCCACTTATAAAGTGATTGTACCACCACACCTTATTTCTACAATCACCCATTAGGGTAGAATCCACTAATTTGTGTAATCAGAATTATCTTGGCTTCTATGACCTTGTCCTGTCTCAGACTTTTGCCCAAATGCATACCTTGAATCCAAAGAGAAAGATGGGGCTGGGGAAAAATAATGACAAAAGATTTAGAAAATGATATATTTTTTTTCTAAAATTTTATTCGGAAGCTGGATGTAGGATATAACATTGCATATGATAGAGTAAACATTTCTAAAAATCCTTTCTCAAGATGAGCTGTGGCAGCTGTCATCTTTATGTCTTCTCTCTTTATTAACTACAGCTTCCAACCTTCTGGTCCCACTGTCTCACTCCATACTCAGAAATATCCACATTGATCCCTGAGCTTTTCCATTCTGCATCCATATCCATTACCTTATTCATTAAAACAGAGAATCTCCCTTGGTATCTGCCCTCTTAAGGAGGGCCAGGAAGGGATAAATGAGATTATAAACAGCTACTTTTTTTCTTTCCTAGACACATATTTTTTTATGTATTAAGTGATTTTGTTATGAAACTGAAGTATCTACTTTTGGTTTCATGCTATTCCTGTACTTTAGATCTTATTTAACTTGCCAAATAAATGTACTCAGTTATTGAAATCAAGCAAAAATTAAATAAATGGTAAGTATCTCAGACATAAATACCATTTAAGCAAAGGGATATTTATAAAATGCATTTTCATCAAATTTGGAGAAAAGTACAAGTAGATAGTTACTTTTATTTCTTCAGTGTTTCACAATATGCACCACAGGGGCAATGCAGGTTAGGAGGAAAAATGCAAAATACTGAAAAATTCCCCAGACTTCACCAAAGGCAATAGATTCAGAGTGCCATCTGGCAGTTTATAATTTTCTTGGGGTTCTATTTTGTATAGACATTGGAAACTAAGCAACGACAAACATTCACGTGTTACCTGAGAACAATTAGTTTCAGAAAAATCACAATTGGGCTAATTAAAAACTCATATTGTCAAACTAAATCCCCTAGTGATTATGATTTCACTTGATGTGAGAGGAAGACTCAATAATTTGCATTTTTAAGCAGCAACCAGAGGATTGCAATGCCAGAGATTGTGGTTGCAAGAACCATATGTGATGATGTAAATGAACAGACTTCTACACACTCCTGCACTGAATCACAAGAGACTGCTGGAGAGCTGCAAACTAGAGAACTCATGTTGTTGTAAAGATTCTGGTGACTCTATGATCAGGTCACAGTGTGAATCACTCCAGTAGTGTATACCTTAATTTGCAGGCTATGGCTATGGTGCATTTTCTCAGACTCCAACTTCTTTATATACCAGCACATTATAGTTTTCCTTTGCTAAAACCAAATGAAGTGTCTGAATGATCAATTGCAATTCAAATAACTCTGAAACTTTTTTTTTTCCTGTGGTGCTGGGGATCGAATCCAGGGCCTTGTACATGCTAGACAAGTGCCATATCAGAACTATGCCTGCAGTCCCCTCTGAATCATTTTTCCCCTAAATTAATTTTCTTCTATCAAGCTGATAGAATGTTGATTCAGAAAAATGCCATACTTTAAGTCTTTTTTTTGGTTTGATAATCATGAGTCCTGTAATCTGGGTCAAGAAATAACAGTCTTCCTATAATTCAGGAAATGGCTTCCTAAATATGAAGTGATTTGGTCAAGGTCATGTAGCTACTAAGAAATACAGCCCTCACTTTAGACTATGACAGGAGTGCCCCTTTCATTCAGGAAGCTTCCTGTTACCTGACAAGTGTCTCACTGTAGAAATTGTGTATATTACTTCATTTGCTATACACAGTACAACAAGGTAATGAAAAATGCCTGAGATTTAGAATAAGAGAAATGTTTTTTAAATCCCCATTTTGCTGATTCCAGATCCTATCTGTTAGCCTTAGAATATTCTCACTTGTTACATTATAGATGATGATAATACTGTCATGTATGGATGCTTGCAGAGGGGCAAAAGATTAAATAAGCCAGAAACATGCCCAGCTTATAGTGAGTATGCAATGAATGCTAGACTTTTAATTTTCTTTCTACCTGCCACTCTCTCTCCATTCTTTTATATCTTTAGTACCATACTGTGTCCATTGCACCATTCTGACCTTCTTAATAGCCTGTTCATCATTTACACCATGAAGGGGCCTCATTATGATCTCCTGGTATTGGACCCATCTTTAACTAGACTAGACATTGAGCCTCTTATTGTGCGCCATTCCCCAAAGATCCTCTTCACATCCAACTCAAGAGTTAGTGGGCCTTGACTTGGAAACTATGTCAGAAGAACAGATGGAAGTTTAAAAAGCTCAGGTTCTAGACTGAGCTCTGCCACTGACTAGTTTTATGACCTTGTGCAAGTTACAGAAACTTCCTGGAATTCAGCTGTAAAAGTTAGGAGAGTAAAAACTTATCCTAAATGTTCCTTCTAGTCTAAAATTCCATATGACTCTATGATTTACTAAACTGGTCTAAAAATAGCTCTTAATTTTTTATTTGAGGCATGAGTTTAGAATAAATATTCCAAATTACAGAGGATTGCTTTACTGGCTTCCATGATTTCTCAATGCTTAAGAGTTTCTTTTGTGATTCACTCTTGGCTTTATAATTGGTTCTTTAAAATTAGTAGAAGAGCCAGATGTGGTTGCATATGTTTGTAATCTCAATACTTGAGAGGCTAAGACAGGAGGATCATAGGTTGAAGGGATAGCCTCAGCAATGTAGTGAGACTCTCAGTAACCTAGTGAGAACCTGTTTCAAAAAAAAAAAAAAGATAGAAAGTCCCTGGGCTCAATCCCCAGTAAAACACACACACACACACACACACACACACACACACACACACACACACACACAAATAAATAGAGGAACTCACAGAAAGATCTCATATCCTTGATACCATCCATCAAAAGTAGTTACAAAGGATTGATCAATCCAATCTGGAGAAATGATATTTGTGATGAGTATCTGCCAGTAGGGTTTACAATTAGCTTCATCAATACAAGTCTTTCCTGAAAGATAGTCATGTTTGAATCCTGCCCCAGAAGAGGTGGGGGCCTGATGCAAAGACTGTATAAGTCTTCAATAATTGCACTTTTCATCACACAAATGGCCCAATGTCCAGTGGCAACCACCACAGAGACTTCCAGGGCCAACCATGCTATGCATATGAAGCTGGAAGTTAGGGATAGGGCTCAGATATTCTCTCAGGGTGATTACCAGGCATGAACCATAAGGGGGGAAAATACAAATTGAGAGAGTTAGATCTTGCTGCCTCAGTGTAGTTTTGAAGAAAAAACAAACAACAACAAAAAACTACTGCCCATGTGCAATAGTACAGAATTTACATGTTTCCAGTATTTAAACTATGTTCTAGTTTTACTTTAAGAAAATACCTCAGGGACTGAAGCATTTTACTTTAAATTGGGGCAAAACTTCAATGTCTCTATTTTCCACTTAACCAAATCTCATAATTCCTTCAAGCTACATTCTTCCCACTTTATATACATAAAGACTTGGATGATCTTTCCTGCTTACAATAGTCTCTTGCAGAACTTACTGTTTTAAAACTGTGATCTATATTATTCACCAATAAGACTATAAGTTTCATTTCCAAGTGAATGTGTTTGTCACTCTAGTACTCATGATTAGATACTAAGATGTTTTTGCCTGATAGCCCGAATGCTTCCAGCTATCCTATTCCCTTCCTCCAAATGTCCTTTATAGCATGGGTTATCTGTCAAGACATCCCCCTGGGCACCTCCTGAAGACTGACCACTTGGCTGGACTCCTTCATGCTGTATGCACACAACTCACTGTGGTCATTCTAACTATTTGGAGACCAGTTGCTGGGACTGTAAATAACTATAATGATGTGTGTAAATTAGTACAACCATTACAAGGATCAGTATGGAGGTTCCTGAAAAGACTAGAAATGGAACCACCATATGACCCAGCTCTATCACTCCTAGATATTTCCCACCCCAAAAAATTAAAGTTAGACTATTATAGTGATACATGTATATTCATGTTTATAGCAGCACAATTCACAATAGCCAGATTATGGAAACAACCCAGATGTCAGTCAATAGACAATTGAATAAAGAAAATGTGGTCTGTACACACAATGAAATTCTACTCAGAATTATATCATTTTCAGGAAAGTGGATAGGACTAGAAAATATTATGGTAAGTGATATCAGCCATCTCAGAAATAAATGGCTGTATGTTGTCTCTCATATGTGGAACCTAGAGAGAAAACATTAGAGACTTTGGACAAATGTAGTTTGGACAAATGTGGAGAAAGACCAGTAGGATAGTGAGAGGGGATTAGGGAGAGTTATGGGAGGGGAAAAGGAGGACTGAGTAAGGAAACATTCCAAATAATGCTTTTTGGTGGTACACTCCTATATTCCAGGACTTGGGAGGATCACAGGTTGAGGTCAGCTTCAGTAATATAGTGAGACTCTAGTAACCTAGCAAGACCCTGTTTCAAAGCAAAAAACCAAAAAACTAGGGGTATAGTTCAGAAATAGAATGTCACTGAGTTCAGTTCCCAGTAAAGCGCGCACACACACACACACACACACACACACACACACACACACACTCTGCTTTGGCAATTATAAAGGGGGTTATTACTGGTTTGGCTAGCATGAATGTGAAGGGAGGAGGGGGTAGTGGGGTAGGGTGTGAGGGAAGGACATGAACAATTGTGTGCATATACATTTGTATCACAAAGAAACTTTCTGTGATATATAATTTCAATGCACTAATAAAAGTATAAAATGATTAAATAAATATAATGGGATTTCCCTCTATGATTCGCTTTCAATTTCCTCTCCACTGGACCAGCAGTGATATGGGAAATGTGGCAGTAAATGAAGTTGAGATTCAACTCCTTAGAGTAGGCACTTATTATTAATCAGGCATTATCTGAGTTCTAAGACCTCTGTGCCATGTCATCACTTGGGACTTATTACAGAAATTACCATTACTGTGTTTTCAAGTAGGAGTTTAACCCTTGAGTAAGGAAAGTGAAGATGTACAAATCATAACACGAGGAGTTTAAAGTATTTTGAAGAAGGCAAGTAAAATATTCCCAAAGCCCAAGAACATGAGAAATCTAGGGAATGGACACTTAAAAAAAAAAAACCTTTCTAAAGTTGTCCACAAATAAAAGCAGTTGGAATAACAGACTAAAAATATATTTCAACTTTTCAAAACTCCATGGTCATCTAGTTAAAATAGGTTAATACTTGTTGCTCTGCCCTATATTTTGAAATTATTGAAACTTCTGTGCAATCATGACCTCAAAGGAAGTGTTCTACTAAAGTCAGGTCAATGGAGTTTTAAAATAAATTCTTTAAGAATCATAATGTCCATGTTTTGACTAGCCAACCTCCTTCTCAGAACTACATATGAAACATAGAAAAAACATACTTTAAATCTGTTACACAATGAAGTGTTTATAGAATGCAATGTTCTTAATTATTTTTCGGTGCAGTAATAATTGCTTTTGAGGAAATATCACTTCTCTCTATGTGTTTTCTGACCAGATAAAACAGTACTTTTTAACACTTAACTGTGAAAGCTATTCAGATTTTATTTAGATATTTAATCACTTTAAGATTATTCAGTGGAAATGTCCTAATATTATTGATAGTTCATTTTTCTATTGTTAGCAAATATTTTATCTCTTGAAAAAAAAATCACATTATTTGGCTTTTGAGTAACAACAATATGCTCATTTTTTGTTTATTCTTTCATTTGGGAAAACAGTTATGGTAAAACTGCAATGAATTAAACATGATCTTTCTCTGGTAATAAAACAATTGGTAAAACATTTTCTCTCCTCGAGAGCTCGTGTATTACAGGAAGTACTTAGGTACATAGGTAATAGATATATAAATAAAGTATAAGAAAGAGAAGTATTGAAAAGATGTGTCATCAGTTTGGGGATTTACCAACTCTTGCTCTCTGAACCTTTCTTTTCTTATATGTTTTTATTGGTGCATTATCGTCTCACATCATAATGTAAATCATGTTGACACTGACATACATGCACACAGCACTTGGTGCCTCCCCACCGCCCTGTCTCCCCTACAGAGTACTGAGATTGACATTAGGATTTTCACACATGTACACAGAGTCAATGTTATTATCTCCAATGACGAACCTCTGTCTTTCCCCTCCCCTTCCCTTAGACCACTACTCTGGCTCAACTGAGGTTTCTCCTCCATTATCTTAAGTCCTGCTGATATACCAGTTCCTCCCTAGCTTGCACATATTAAAGAAAACATTTGTTCCTTCACTTTCTGTGACTGGCTAATCTTACTTAACATCACGTTCTCCAGGTTCCATTTTCTTGCAAATGACATTATTTTATTCTTCTTTATTGCTGAGTAGAATTCCATTGTGTGTATTTCCCATAGTTTTGTAATCCATTCATCTGTTGATGGACACCTGGGTTGGTTCCATAATTTGGTCATTGTGAATTGTGCTGCTATGAACATGGGTATGCATATATTACTGTAGTTCTTTGGTTTCAACCTCTTTGGAAAGCTACCCAGGAGTGGTATTGCTGGATCAAATGGTAGATCCATTCCCAGTTTTCTAAGGAGTCTCCACACTGATCTCCATAGTGGTTTTAATTAGATAGCAATCCCACCAACAGTGTAGAAGAGTTCCTATTTCCCTACATCCTTGCCAACATTTATTTGTTATTTGACTTTGTGATGATTGTCATTCTGATTGGGGTTAGGTGGAATCTCAATGTAGTTTTGGAATATCACTGTAGTTTTGATTTGCATCTCCCTAATTGCTAAAGATGTTGAGCATTTTTCATGTATCTATTGGCCATTTGTATCTCTTCTTTTGTGAAATTTCTATTCAAGTCAGTTACCCATTTGGGTTATTCGTTTCTCTAATGTAAAGTCTTTTAAGTTCTTTGCATATTCTAGATATTAATCCTCTGTCAGAGGGATAGCTGGTAAAGATCTTCTCCCATTCCATAGCCTCCTTTGATATGCAGAAACTTCTTAGTTTAATGCCATTCCACTTATGAATTCTTGTTTTAATTTCCTGAGCTTTGGAGGTCTTGCTGAGGAAGTTTCTACCTGTGCCTACATGTTAGAGAGTTAAACCAATATGTGCCCTCCAATAGTAGCTTTACCATCTCAGGTCTAACTTCCAGGTCTTTGATCCATATCTAATTGACTCCTGTACAGGGTGAGACGTATGGATTTAGTTCCATTTTTCTACAAATGAATAATCAGTTTTCCCAACACACTTGTTGAAAAGTCTGTCTTTTCTTCAGCATATGAATCTGGCCCTTTTGTCAAAGATCAATTGACTGCAAGTGTGTGGATTTGTTTCTGCACCTTCTATTCTGCTCCATTGGTCTATGTGCCTGTTTTTGTGCCAATACTATGCTGTTTTAATTACTATAGCCCTATAAGATAATTTGAAATCAGGAATTCTGATACCCCTTGCATGGTTCTTATTGCTGAGAATTGTTTGGAAATTCTGGGTCTTTTATTTCTCCATATAAAGTTTATGATTGATTTTTGTAGGTCTATGAAGAATGAATGACACTGGTATTTTGATAGGAACTGCATTGATTCTGTAGACCACTTTCAGTAGAATGGCCATTTTCATGATTTATTCTGCTTATCCAAGAGTAAGGAATATATTTCCATCTTCCAAGATCTTCTTCAATTTTTTTTTAGTGTTTTATAATTTTCATTGTTGAGGCCTTTTACTTCTTTGGTTAGGTTTACTCCTAGGTTTTATTGGCTTTGAGTTTATTGTGAATGGAATTGTTTTCTGCATTTCTTTCTCTGTGGATTCATGGTTGGCATATTCATAGGTTGATTTGGTATCCTGCTACATTGCTGAATTTGTTAATCAGTTCCAGTAGTCTTTTGGTTTAGTTTTTTGGGTCTTCTAGATATAGGATCATGTCATCTGAAAATAATTTTACTTCTCCTTTTCCTATTTGAATTCCTTTGCTATCCTTCTCTTGTCTTATCACTCTGGCAAGAGTCTGGAGTACTATATTGAAAAGGACTGGTGATAGTGGATATCCTTGTCTTGTTCCTGATTTTAAATAATTTTACAGGTAATTCCTGCAGTTTTCCCCATTCAATATGATGCTGGCTTTGGGTTTATTGCATATTAACTTGCTGATGTTGAGATATATTCCTTCTATTGTGATTTTCTGCAGGTTTTTTTTAGCATGAATGGGTGTTGTATTTTGTCAAATGCTTTTTCAGCTTTTATTGATATGATCATGTGATTTTTGCTTTTAGTTCTATTTATGTGGTGAATAACATGTATTAATTCCATCAACAGATGAATGCATTACAAAACTATACAATATGTACACAATGGAATTTTACTCAGCCACAAAGAAGAACAAAATCATGTCATTTGCAGGGAAATGTATGGAAGTGAAAACATGCTAAGTGAGATTAGTCAGTCACAAAAAGTAAAAAGTCATGCTCTCCGTAATATGTGGAAGCTAGGGAGAAAGTGGGGCATAAGAGGGACTCCAGATGAAGGATAAATCTTAGATAAGCAAAGAAAGTGACTTAATTGAAGGTAATTGGGGTTGGGGGAACACCCTAATGCACATGATGTACTTTCACAAACATATTTAAGTCAATCACTAAATTGAACTTAAGAAGGAGGGAGGGCGGGTGAGGGAGTGGGGCGGGAATTGAGGAAGGGTTAAATGAGAAATGTGTGCATGTATGCTGTTACCAGCTTGTACCTAACAAAGATGTATGATTACAATGCACCAATTACAACAAACAAACAACAACAACAAAAAAAACATGTGTTGATTTGTATATGTTGAACCAGCCTTGCTTTCCTGGGATGAAACTAACTTGATTATGGTGTAAAATTTTCATGATGTGGTTTTGAATGTGCATGACTAGTATTTTGTTACAAATTTTTGCATCTATGTTCATCAATGATTTTAGTCTGTAGTTTTCTTTTCTTGAGGTATCTTTATTTGGTTTTGATATTAATGTGATATTGGCCTCATAGAAGGAGTTTGGAAGAATTCCATCTTCTATTTCACAGAATAACTTGTGAAGTATTGAGACAAGTTGTTCTTTAAAGGTTTTGTAGAATTCATTTGGAAATCAATTTGGATTTGGGCTTTCTTTGATGGCAAAATTTTTATTGCTGTTTCTGTTTCTTTGTCTGCTATTGGTCGGTTTAGGTCTTCTATATCTTCTTCATTCAATTTTCTTAGATTGCATGTGTTTAGAAATCTGTCAATTTCTTCCATGTTTTCCAGTTTACTGGAATAAAAAATTTCAGAATACTTTCTGATGATCCTCTGAATTTCTCCACTGTCTGTGGTGATGTTTCTTTTTTCATTTCTTATTTTAATAATTTGGGTGTATTCAGGTGTTGCTGGTTGAAATATTTTGTATATGTCTATTAAGTCCATGTGGTTTATGGTGCTCTTTAGGTCTGAAGAGTGTTTACTCATCTTTTTTCTGGAAGATAGATCTAGTGGCATGAGTGGTATATTGAAGTCTTCCAATATTATTGTATTTGGGTCTATTTGAGACCTGATGTCCTAAAGAGTTTGTTTTACAAAAGTGGGTGCACCCACATTTGGGGTACAAATGTTTTCTATCATTATATTTTCTTGCTGTATCATTCCTTTTATTAATAAGAAGTCCCTTGCTTTATCTCATCTGATGTGTTTTACATTTGTTGGATATGATCATTGCTACTCCTGCCTATTTTCAGTCCCTACTGGCATGGTATATTTTTTTCCATCCTTTCACCTTTAGTATATGGATAAATTTGACTGTAAGGTGAGTTTCTTGCAAGCAGCATATAATTATATTATGGTTTTTTAATCCACATTGACAGTCTATGCCTTTTAATTGGAGAATCAAGACTTTTGATATTCAGTGTTTTTATTGAAATATGACTTTTGTTTCCTGTCATTTTGTGTTCTATATTCTGTTTGATATAGTGTTATATCTCCTTTGCTTAGTTGAACACCTGGTAGAGTTCGCCTCTTCTCTGGTTTTGGAATTTGCTTCTTTTTTCTTCTTTATAATTTATTTAAGTATTTTCTCTAGTGCTGGCTTGGTAGTCATTAATTTTATAAGTTTCTGCTTATTTTGGAATGTTTTTTTTTCTCAATCCATTTTGCATCATATCTTTTCTGGGTATATCAGTCTTGGTTGGAAATTGTTTTCTTCCAAGGTTTGGGGTACTTTATACCAGTCCCTCCTGGCATTCAGGACTTTGGTTGTGAAGTCTGGAGTGATTTTTATTGTTTTGCCCCTGAATGTCACCTGTTCTTTTGTTCTCACTGCTTTTAAGATTCTTTCCTTGGCCTCTATGTTAGTCATTCTAATTATTATGTGGCACAGAGAGGTCCTTCTTTAATCTTGTCTTAACAGTGTTCTGTATGTCTTCTGTACATGGATATCCAATTCTTTTTCTATTTTTGGAAAATTCTCTAAAATTATTTCTTTGAAGAAGTTTCTGATACCCTTGGTCTGTGCTTCTAGATGTTCTTCAATACCTTTTATCTGTAAGTTTGGACATTTTGTATTGTACCATATTTGTTGGAGGTATAGGTTGTGTTGTAATGTCTTCTGTATACTGTTGACTGTGCTTTCGGTTTTGAATGAACTGTTTTCCCAGAGTAATACCCTGTTTTTCATGTGGTCTAGCCTTCCAGAGTTGGTTTCTATTGCTGTCTTCAATTCATTTATTGACTCCATTTCTTTCAGAGCCTTTTTCTGGTTCTTTCTTAAAGCCTCAATTTCCTCCTTCTTTTTCTGTACACTTTCTTTGAGGTCATTCATTATACTGAAGATCAAAATTCTGAAAATTTCTTGCAGAACAGTATTGGTGATCTCCATTGTTGAGTTGTGGGATTTATCATTCCCTCATTATTCATTTTTCTCATATTTTCAGAGTTCTCTGGTTTTTACTTCTTTGGTCTTGGCATCTTCTTTCTCTTACTGTGTGAGTCCTGTGTTTATTTATTATCCCTTTATAATAAGGTCTATGCTGGGAGTTTATCTTCACCTCTACCAATCTGACTCAGATAATCAAAGCTTTGAGTTTGTCACTCAGAGCCTTTAACTAGCTATAGTTCTTAGTGCAAGCAAACAGGAGTCTCTGGCTGCAGGCCACTGTGTTCTCCTGGCCCAAACTCTGCAGGGCCCAAGACTATGATGTTCTATTGAGAGCCCGCAGCCTGCTGGTTGGAACCTAATGCACCCCAGAGCTACTACTACTCTGCTGTAATACTGCAGAGTGCTGACCTCTGGCCTCTGTGACCTGCGGGCTTAGGCGCAGCAAAGTCGACAATTGCTATATTCCAAATTTATGGCCCAGGTCATGGAGCTTTGATGGCCTCTGGGACACCACTCCCTATCTGCTTGTTACAGTTACATGAGGTACTTTCAGTCACTAGCATACATGCATACCATGTACAAACATGACCCATCTTCTCCCTAGCTTCCACATATTAGGGAGAACATACGATTTTTTATGTTTTGTGACTGACTAATCTCACTTAACATAATGTTTTACAGTTCCACCCATTTCCCTGCAAATGACATGATTTTGTTCTTATTTATGGCTAAGTAAAATTCCATTGTGTACATATTCCATAGTTTTGTAATCCATTCATCTGTTGATGGACATCTTGGCTGGTTCCATAGTTTGGTAATTGTGAATTGTGGGGCTATAAACATAGATAAACATGCATTATTCATATAGTTTGGTTTCCATTCTTTTGGGTAGATACCCAGAAGTGGTATTGCTGGATCATATGGTAGGTTCATTCACATTCATCTGAGGATCCTTCATACTGTTTTCCAAAGTGGTTGCACTAATCTACAATCCCACCAACAATGTATTATGGTTCCCACTTCTCCACACCCTTGCCAGCATTTGTTGGTTTTTTGTGTGTGTGTGTGTGTGTTTTTGATGATTGTCTTTATAATTGGGGTTAGGGGAAATCTCAGGTAGTTTTGATTTGCATCTCTCGGTTTGCTAATGATGTTGAACATTTCCTTATAGATTTATTGGCCATTTGTATTTCTTCTTTTGAGAAGTGTCAATTTAGATCATTTGCCCATTTTTGATTGGGTTATCTGCTTTCTTAGCTGTGAGTTTCTTGAGATCTCTGTATATTTTAGATATTAGTCCTCTGTCAGAGGACTGGCTGGCAAAATTTTTCTCCCATTCCATGAGCTCTCTGTTGATGTTCTTGATAGTTTCCTTTGCTGCACAGAAGCTCTTCAGTTTAATGAAATCCCATGTATTAATCTTCTATTGAGTTGTTTGTGCCTTTGGGGTCTTGTTGAGAAAGATTTTACCTGTGCCTAGGTATTGAGGTGTTGGACCTATGCCCTCTTCAAGTAGCTGCAAGGTCTCTGGCCTGACTTCCTGGTCTTTAATCCATCTTGAATTGACTCTTGTGCAGGGTGAAAAACTGGGGTTTATTTTCATTCTTCTGCATATGGTTATCCAGTTTTGCCAACACCATTTGTTGAAGAGGCTATCTTTTTTCCAGAGTATGTTTTTGGCACCTTCATCAAAAATCAATTGACTGTATGTCTGGGTTTGTTTCTGAGTTTTCTATTCTGCTCCATTGGTCTATATGTCTGTTTTTGTGCCAATACCCTGCTGTTTTTATTACTGTGGCTTTATAGTATAGTTTGAAGTCAGGTTTTGTGATCACATGATCATTTCAATAGATGATGAAAAGCATTTGATAAAATCCAACACCCATTCATGCTAAAAGCACTGCAGAAAATCAGAATAGAAGGAACAGATAAAGGCAGATAAAGGCAATATACAATAGGCCCACAGCCAACATCATATTACATGGGTAAAAACTGTAAGAGTTCCCATTAAAATCAGGAACAAGACAAGGATGTCCATTATCACTTCTGTTCCCTTCTGTTCAATATAGTATTTGAGACTCTAGCCAGGGCAATAACACAATAGAAGGAAATCAAAGGTGTACAAATAGGAAAAGAAGAACTAAAACTATCCCTTTTTGCAGATGACATGATACTATATTTAGATGACCCAACAAAGTCAACCAAAAACCTTATAGAACTGATCAACAAATCCAGGAAAGTGTCTGGATACAAATTCAATCTTAAAAAATCAGAAGCTTTCCTGTATGGCAACCATAAATACACTAAAAAAGAAATACAGAAAATAATTCCACTCACAATAGCACCCCCAAAAATAAAATACTTAAGGATAAACCTAACCAAGGAGGTACAAGACCTCTATAAGGAAAACTATAGAAAGTTGAAAAAAGAAATCAAATACCCTAGAAGATGGAAAGGTCTTCCATGCCATTAGATAGGCAGAATAAATATCATCAAAATGGCCATTCCCCCAAAAGTGATCTACAATTTCAATGCAATACTCATTAAGTACCAAGGCCACTCATCACAGACATAGAAAAATCAGTCCTTAAGTTCATTTGGAACAACAAAAAGCCCAGAATAGCCAAAGTAGTTCTTAGCAACAAGAACTATACAGGAGGCATCACAATTCAGAACTTTTCAAGCCCTTCAGGATGTGTCTTTAGTCTACTTCTGCAAACATTGTTAGTATTAGAATCCTCATGAAAACATATTAACTTTCTCATTCCTGCTGAGTATAGTTAACATTGTGTAGTACTTATAATGCATCAGCCACAGTGCTATGCAAATATGAGCACTAAGAAACCATATGAAGTGGAATCTATTAATAGGTCAAGTAAGTGCCCAAACCCAAAGTCACACAGCTAGTAAATGATGAAGACAGGATTTGAACCACAGAAGTCTTATTTCAGACTTAATGTATATAACCACCTTGCTTTAAAATCCAGATGACAGCTAAATGACTAAGCATAATTTTCTTAGGGCTCTACTAATTGAAAAACTGTTGAAATGCAAAACCTTTCCATACCTACTTATGAATTAATAGAAAGTTACCTTTTCATGGCTTCCTCTGTTTCTTGGGCACGTGGTAAGCAGTTGCTGTCCTGGTACTAGGCTGCACTGATATAGCTATAAAATGCAACAGTTATTTAATCTTTTCTAACACCATTCCTTTACAGTCCAGGTATGCAAAGCATCCATGAAAGATGAATAGATTCTTCTATTTTTGGACATAGCTCCATCAGTCTCAATGCCATTGCTGCTGACTAATCTGCCCCTCTCCACCTTCCCTATATCCACCACACTGTAGAATAGCACCAGCTCAACTATCCTCACCTATATCCATCTTCCTGTTTCCTCACACTTTATCTTCTCTCTCATCATTTCTCTTTTTAAAAAAAAAACTCTTTCTCTTCCTTTTCCTGTCAGTAAAAAAGCACAGATTGTCCTTTATCTTACAAAGACAAATGTCCTCTCCTTCTTAGCTTTCATACCATGCACATAGTTCCTGGAGAGTCAGGGAGAGGAATTTAGAAAGTGGAGAGGGTACAGATGTTTTCTTTCAACTGAAGGATTCTAATAAGACAGTCTTCCTAAAATATCTCTACCTTTCTACTCATACTTCTTCTGTAAAATTATGAATTCCTTTATGCAACCTCAGATTTCAGTGGTCTGTGTCTTAGTGACCTCTGAATCACTCCATCCTTTGCCCCCAGCTCCTGATGCACACTAGGAATTAAGCAGATAAATATTTTTTTTTTATTTTAATGGAACAAAATTAAGTTCTCACCTTGAAAATTATGCTACTACATCCATCTGGAAAAGAAAATTATTCTTGCTCATTGTTATGTGTTTTCAAAGTCTGGCTGCCCTTCTAGTTTTATCTCTTCCTTGAAATTTTCTCCTACTCTTGTCTACATTGATGTTCCTTTTATAAGCTCCTGTGATATTTTATTTTCTTTGCTTATTCTACAATGCATATTTTAACACTTATATGACTTAAATATTAGCTTTTCCTTAACCTAGCAGAGAAGTGAGGAGGATAGGACATGCTGAAAATCAAATACTTATGCAACGAAATAAAGGGAAATATGTAATCCTCCTGTCTCAGTCTCCCAACTACTGAAATTAAACACATGCACTACCACATCTGGCTTGATTTCTTTATTTTTTAATCAAACATTATAGTGCCTTTCTATAACATAAAGATAATTTTCCAATACCTAGAAAAGCCTAGGGTCAACTGCTTTTAAGTCACTTAACTGATTCTGATGAGGACTTACTGAAACCACTTCCTCCATTTCCACTGATTTTATTACATCCCTATTTTTCTTTCATCTGAAAATGAATATGTGAAGAACTGGATCTCAGTTTAGTTGGTTATGGGCTTCTCAGGACATTCATATTATATATCTTCAAATGTCTAGAATATATGTTTTCAGGGACTTTGTTTCCTTAAATGAACTTCCAGAAGACATGAGCTAGTGTCCAGAACGTCTCATAAAGTAGACATGGTTGGCATAAGACTCTATGCTGAGCTTTCAATTCTTTATCCTCATGAAGAAGTTATTATTTGTGCCTCCTCCTGCCCATATAAGGCACTGTTTTGGGGAGGCCCAGAGATACAAATAGTAATATGGAAAAGTGACATGTTGATTTGCAGTGCAGTAAAAGGTGGTATGGAAATTTCAAAGAAGAAGAAATCACATGGTGTCAGTGAAGGGGAATTAAAATGTTCTTCAATTGTAGGACATAGATGAGTGAAGTAAGAGACATAGTCTGTGGAGGAAAAAGAGGCTCTCAGGCATGGTGGAAATAAGTATTCGGTGATCAAAAGTGAAGTAGCAAATCCTTGGTCTAGGGCAGAGCTGGAGCCCAGGAGACAATGGAGAAGAAAAACAGCAGGGCCAGATCTTAGAGGTCACCAAAAGAATGCTCCTGGAGTCAGGACTTTATTCTTGGAATATGGGGACTTAATATTTGGGGCTGAGAGGTGACATGTTTAACATGACACAGGGCATATGGTGGAAGCAGACATCTGGAGGCAGAAAGTTCCACCCACTATTTTTTAATAGTCAAGAGGAGAGTCAGCATTAGGATGGTGGAAAAGAAATGAGAAGGAAGGATTGGGAAACAGAAAAAAAGTGAGAAAAAAGTGAGTCAATAGGCCTGGCTGACATGGTGTTGGGGGAGAAGCAAAGGAGTTTAGAGATCTTCCTTTGGGGTTCCTTTTCAACTCCCCTTTATGTAAGGCACCTCTTAATTTGACAATTGAGATCCATTCTCTACCCTTCTTTTGTGGGATTACCTCATCTCCACAGTCTCCAACTATAGCCCAGTTAGTTAAGGGATGGGGTACAGGACAGTCCAAACTCTGTAATCCCTTTCAAGGGAATCTGGAACTGGGTCTGGCAGCTAGAGTGATCTTCCTCTGAGGTATTGGCAGTGGATATTTTCTTTCATAGGAACTAGAAAACTGAAAAGACTGCTTAGCAGTTGGAGACAAAAAGAAAAGAAAGCAGAAGTGAGAAAACAGAGAAGAGTGATACAGAGTAAAGGCTGGTTCAGAGTTCCTTGTTACACTTTAGTCTCTGTTTCTAAATGTCCCTAGAAGCAACTGCATTCCTCATTCCTCTGTTTGAGATGTATGGGATATCCCTAAATGTGTAGGATATTCCCTATGATGCAGAAATACATCCCCTCTTTGATTAAGCTGCCTTGGCAGGGTTGTTGTTACTTGCATCCAAAGTAGTCCGAACAGATGTATTTGTCAGTATAAGGTCTTCATCTTCAGTCAATTGGTCTCTGTTGTTCTCTGAACACTCAGCATTTACTGACTCCTTGCATTTTATGACACTTTTTTTAAATCTAGAACTGTTACCCCCTTTCTAATCCTGTTGACTCTTCCCATATAAATTCTGGCTATTTTCCTTCCTTCCATCTGTCTTCATTAAGTAGTTTTTGAGTGAATCCTTAACTATAAGTTGTAATGGCATATTTTCCCACTGGAGGGCCCTGGTCTTAGTGATGTTGAGATGTATACTTAAAACTTACATAAATAGGGTAGAAAGCAGTGGATGGTGATGGGCAACCAGGGAATATATATTTCACATATATAAATGGGGTAAATGGAGCAAATTCAGGCCAACAATAGTCTACTTAGATACTAATACCTTTGACTTTTAAATGGATTCAGAGAGGTATTTGTAGGCCATTTAACCAAAGTGGGCATTTAACACTAGAATGTATATTAGTTAGGAAATGGAATAAGATAGAAGTGGCCTTTCTGCAAGTAATGCATTATATGCTATTGCATAAATGCTATAAATTCAATTTGCAGCTCTGCAGAGGAGGTCCTATGGCTACTGAGAGACAGATCTGGGACTTGCCAATGCTGTCTGACTCCCCAAGTGCAGGGTTTTCTACATTGTGCTAAACTGTCTCACACAAAATGAGAAATTCATCAATTTTTTAGCTGAGACAAGAATATTTGGTTTTATGTTTTCAAATATGTCTTAATCTATAATATATTTTAAAATATCATCCCTTAAAGTAATATGCTCTAAGAACCACCCTCAATGTGATGCCCAGGGTATATTACTTACCAATATAAACAACAACAACAAAACTAAAACTATTGTTCTCTTTTGCAACAACACACAAATAGTTCTTGTAAAGGCTCCTCTTTGCCTCTAGAAATAAGAAAACCAATCTGCTATCCTGAAAAATCTCACATAAATTTAGAATACAATGGAGTCTCCTTTCCCTTCAGCAATGATTGTCTTTGTTCTAATGACTTACAATGCCTCAGGAGGGGAAAAACCAAAATTGCCTTATAAAAGCAATACAAAGATGTCTAGAAAATGGATGGACACTTAATGAGCATGACAAAGTGCCAAGAAAGAGCTAATGCCTCTTTTTACACCAGTCAAAAAGTCTATTCCTAAAACCCAAACATGCACACCAGAAGATTACATGAATTACACTGGCTAGTGTGACGTTATTGTACAAAAAAAAAAGTCTGTTGCTAAGCAGGTCAGAAATATTGTTTACATGAAAATGGAATAGTCTCTGGTGAATACTGAAAGCAATAATTTCCATAACCAGAAAAAGCATCTTTAAATCCTTCCATTTCAACTGCTATAAAACCCTGAGTTGCTTTGACAATTGCTTTTCCCTGCTTTGCTGGCTTTATATCATCCTCATCTCTGCAGCTTTCCATTTACTAAATGGCAATTTTTTTGTTTTTGTTTTTGTCTTTTTTCCCCCCTGAAGATTTGGCAGAACATACCACCATGCTGCATTATTTCTGGGGCCCACCTTGTGCTGTTCATAAAATAAATTTTTGGTGTCTCTGTAATAAAAGCCCAATCGGTTTTTCCCCTTAGTAAATTGCTGAGAACATGATTAGAGAAGGCCCATCAGTAGCAACTGTAAGATATTCTCTTCTCTAGCTGTATGGAGCTTTACAATTGTGTCTGTTATACTGGGAACAAAGTGTAGAGTAACCTCAGTGAGGATAATACAAAGATACTTACCTGCATCACAATAAGGAGGTCAAAGACCAATATGAAAGAAGCAAGGAATGCTCTGGAAACTTCATCACTGGGCAAAAATCCCCGATTCAGCTTGTCCCAGCTGATCCAATCAGTTGTAATGACAAGTACGACCACAGAAGTCAGGGTAAAAAGAACCGTCCTGCAAGGAAAAAGACCTCGTTACATTAGACATAATAATATAGATGCTAAAGAGTGCATGTTTTCTGTATTGTATGAAATGTCTGGCAAATATCTACCCTAAGGCATATTCACCAAAGAAGATGAAAAAGAAGGTAAAGTAAGAGTTTTCTTTCAAAAGCAACTAGAGAAAGTCATGCTAGTAGCTCTTCCAAGATTTTCCCTTTAGGGAACAGTAAGATAATTATTATGAAACAAATAATTGACAGCAAAATATTACAAATGAGCTTGGTTAGTGCAATAAGGGCACCAAAGAGAACATTGGTGTGTAACTCTCATTACACGTCCATTGTTTAACTAAAGGCAGTGAGTGTGTACATGGGAAGCACATATTGCATTATCCTCTTACAGAAGAGAATAGTTTGATCAGTTTCATGACCATCCCTGTGGGCTGATGAGCTCATTAGAGGAACTATTTCTAAATGATAACAGTGCAGCCTTTTCTCCTCCCAGGACACATATAATAGAAGCCCTGTGGCCTAATGACCCCTTCTCAGACTGTATCATCCATTCCTTGTTACAAGACTCTAAAAGCCTATGGTTTTCTCTTTTCTCTCCTCTATATCTTTATAGACACATAACATCTTGGAACAATTATTCATAAATGGAATTCAATGAGTATTTGCTGAAATTAAAACTTTTGAAAAAATAAAAAATAGTCAAATTAGTCTTTGAAATTAACATACAAAGTAGATCTGAAATGTGGGTGGTAGAAATTTAATTTGTCAGATACTTGTCCAGAAGGCGGTTAAGCCTTGGCTTTCAGGGCTATATTGGTATCTGTATTTTATTTTGAAAGTTAAAAAGGAGAGAATATTTTTAAAACAAAGTTAATCAAAAAGTAATATGTACCCGGGAGTGGTGGTGCTCGCTTGTAATCCCAGCATTTAGGAGGCTGAGACTGGAAGATCCAGGTTCGAGACCAGCCTCAGCTGCTTAGTGAGGCACTCTGCAACTTAGTGAGACCCTGTTTCAAAATAAAGAATAAAAAATAGGGCTGGGGCTGTAGCTCGGAGGTAGAATGCCCCTGGGTTCCATCCCCAGTACCAGAAAAAAAAAAGTAATATGTAAAAGAGAAAGAAAGGAAATAAAGAAAAGGAAGAAAACAAGAAAAATATGAATGTGGAAAGAATACATAGTCAAATTGACAATTAACAAACTATATTTGCCCTCTAATGTCTGATAATAATTGACACCCCCCCCCAAATATTAATACAAATATTCCTGTAAGTCTTTTTCAATTGTACAAACAACACATTCTAAACAAAAATGTTGGGAGTTTCCTTTTCACAACTTATTCAGTACAAGTTGTACTCTGATATAGTGGATGTAATGAAATCCTCCTTAGGGTTTTTTTTTTTTTCCCTCTCTATGAATGAAAATGCTTGATTATTCATTTTTTGAGAATTTGAATTAAGATTTCCAAAGTAGAAATTCTAGATTACACCCTGCTAATACTTAGAATACTTTTGGTCACAGAAATTCAAATGGATTAAATGAGTTCAAATTATAAATGTTATTAAGCAAAAGAATAGTGGGATTTTAAATACATTTTTCTCTAGATTTAGTTAACTTCTGGCTTTGAAAAACTTTAAGAAAATCCAAATGAAATCACCATTTTTTAATCAACAAGAACTATAAACTACTTTCATGAAAAATAGTTAAATATGGAGTTCCTTTCAGTAATGAGGGCATTTTCTCATTACTTTGGGGGTTTAAAATGTGTTTCCTACTGATGAGGTAGAATAGGAAGTGTAAAAAAGTTAGGTAAGAAGGAGGTGCTGGGAGGAGAAAAGGAAAAAATATAGTTTTAAAAAAATCTGGAGAGTTTTAAGCCAACTCCACCCTTTGGAAGTTTCTTAGTTTCCACACCCTAATTTCCGGAAAAGCCCTGCCCCCACCTGAGATTCACCACCAAGATAACCTGCCCCCCCCAAGCCCTGCCCCCACCTGAGAAGCCCACCTATCGCCCACCTGAAACCTGAGAAAGAGGGACTGGGGAGGGAAGGACCCCACCCTCTCTTTTATTTTTTTCCCCTCTACGCCCCTTCCTTTGTTCCTTTTGGGATCTGCCCTTTGACCTGTCCTGGTGCTCCAGGATTTTGGTATTTTCCCAGGATTTTCCCTTTGCCTGTCTCCCTGAGTTCCTGAATAAAGACCTGCCTGTTTTTCCTGACTGGCTCGTGTTAAAATTCTTTTTTGTCATGGAGGCCAAGGACCCAAGACACTACAAGGATGCTATGGATATATACACTCCTTCAGGATGTACTTGTCTGGCTGTTATCAGTTGGTAAATAGCTGAGGGTCCCAATTCCATCAAGTTTCCTCTTTTTTGCCTCCCTGGCTTCCTTCACAATACTTCCCATCTCCCTGCTATCCAGCATACCTGGCTAATCTCTGGTAAAGCAAAGGTACTCCAATATATCACTCCAGCTCTATAGCGAGGGTCAAGTCTACTAGTCAGAGCCAGTGGTCTGTAGTTTAATATTTTAATATCATCACATTTCCCAAAAGATATCTCCAAATGTGCTTTTGTGAAGATAATTGATCACATAGGAATTAATACTCTAATGTTAACTGATACTATAAAATTAAATATTTATTCAGAATTTTTTTTTTTTGGTGTCAAAGTCAGAAAGTCTGAAATTAGTATCTACTAAATAATTAGAAATCTCATCTATACAAGATTTATAAAGGAGCTATTCTTGGAGTGACATCATATCAAGTATCATTTCTGACTAAAATGATATGAAACTAGAATCAATGACAGAAGATATTTTGGAAAATTCAAAACATATGGATATTAAACATCATGCTCCTGAACAACCAATGCATCAAAGAAGAAATCAAATAGGAAGTGAAAACAATCTTGAAACAGACAAAAATGAAAACAAACCGTGGGATGAAGCCAGGCACAGTGGCCCACAACTGTAATCCCAGTACTTGGGAGGCTATAAGACAGGAAGATCACAGGTTTGAGGACAGCTTCAGCTCATCAACCTAGGGAAACCCTATTTCAAAACAAAAAATAAAAAGGGGTGGGGGTGTAATTCCAAGACAGACTGCCTTTGAGTTCAATCCCCAGTATCAATCAATCAATCAATCAATCAATAATATAAATCAGGCTGGGGGTGTAGCTCAGAGGTAGAATGTCCCTGGGCTTAATCCCTAGTACTACAAAAAACAAAAACAAACAAACAAACAAAAAAACCCCCACAAACATATGATATAAAGCGAAGAGTTCTGAGATAGTTTATAGCAATAACTACCTATATTAGATAAAAAAGAAAGATTTCAAACAAACAACCTAACTTTATACCTCAAGTAACTAGAAAAAGAACAAATGAAAACTGAAATTAGTAAAAAAAAAAAAAAGAAGGAAATAATAAATATCAGAGCAGAAGTAAATAAAATAGAAAATAGAAAGCACTGACAAAATGAAGACTTTATTTTTTGCAAAAATCAGCAAACTTGACAGCCTTTAGGTAGATGAACAAAAAAAAAAAGCACTCAAACATAAAATTATAAATAAAAGAAGGCATTACAATTGATACCACAAAAATACAAAGGATTATAAGAGAATAATACAAATCCAATCAACAGTGCATTTAAAGGATCACACACTATGACCCAATGGGATTTATTCTTGGGATTCAAGAATGGTTGAACATAGACAAATTAATTTAAAAAAAGATATGCTACATTAAGAAAATGAAGGATTAAAATCACATTCATCTCAATGAATGTAGAAAAATCATTTGACAAACGTTAACATCTTTTCATAATAAAAACTCGAAACAAACTAGGTATACAGTCATGCATCACTTAATCCTGGGGACATATTGTGAGAAATGCATTTTTATGTTAGAGTAGACTTACACAAACTTATAATGATATAGTTACTACGTACCTAGGCTATATATGGTCCATTATTGACAGACACATCATTATGTAGTACATAACTGTAGAATGAGCATATCTCAATAGAATTAGGCAACATATGACAAGCCCACAACTTGCACCATACTCAATGGTAAAAAGGTGAAAGCTTTTCCTCTAAGATCAGGCACAAGATGAGGATAGCTATACTAATCACTCCTGTTCAACATAGTACTATAAGTCCTCATCAAAGATGTTAAGGATAGGAAAAGAAATAAAAGACACACAAATCAGAAAGGAAGATGTTATTTTATTTGTTTGCAAATGACAAGAAGATGTGGGGAAATAGGAACCTTGATAGACTGTTGGTGGGATATCAAATTAGTACAGCTGCTATGGAGATCAATGTGGAGGTTCCTCAGAACACTAGGAATGGAACCACCATGTGACTCAGCTATACCTCTCTTACATACCTTTCCAAAGGAATTGAAGTCAGAATACTATAGTGATACATGCATATCCATGTTTATTGCAGCACAATTCACAAGAGGCAAATTATGGAACAAGCCTAGGTGTCCATTAACAGAACAATGGATTAAAATAATGTGGTATACACACAATTGAATTTTACTCAACTATAAAGAACATAATAATGTCATTTGCAGGAAAATGGATGGAACTAGAGAATATTATGGTAAGTGAGATTAGCTAGTTTCAGAAAGTGAAAGGTAATATGTTTTATCTCATATGTGGAAGATAGAAAATAGAAAACAAGAGGAACTTTAGATAAATGAGGAGCGATCCCAGGAGAATAGTGGAGGTGGAGACTTGATGAAGGAAACAGTTCAAATAACACTACATACATATGTGAAAGTATCAGCACCAATCTCAATAACATGTACGGGGAGGGGTGGGGAGCAGGGTGGGATCTGGAGGGAAACGCATCAAGTGCTATGTACATGTGTGTTTCTAGCACTTCAAACATCATTATGATGTACAATTACAATGCACCAACAAAATGTATACTTAAAAAAATCTGAATAACACTAGTCATGAGAGAAATGAAAATCATATATTACCTCATACTTGTTTGGATGAATATTATCAAAATGGGAAAAGCATTGGTAAGGATATGAAAAAAAGAGGATCCTATACTTTGGGACTGCCAATTGGTACATTTTGGAAAACAATGGGGAAAATGGGATGATGTTGGTCAAAGACTACACATTTTTAGTTAAAACAGAATAAGTTCTGAGGATCTAATATGCAGTATGATATGCTTATGTTGAAACTACATATTAAGTATAACTAATAATACTATAGTGTTTATTTGGAATTTGCTAAGAGAGTAGATATTAAGAGTCCTCACCGCGCGCGCACACACACACACACACACACACACACACACACACACACAGTGGTATTTGATGATGTCAAGGATATTAATTTTATCATAGTAATCATCTAACAATGTGCATATGCATATCAAATCATCCTGTTAAACTCCTTGAATATGTACAATTTTTATTTGTCAGTTATTTCTCCTTAAAGCTAGAAAAGGAGTTACTCAAGCTAAAACTGTTTCATTATAAATAAAGTCATTAAATTTAGTCATTAAACTTTTGCTGAAACTTAGTGGTTAAACTAGCAATTAGAATTTATCATAGTGCTCAATACCTACTCACCTCTTGGATAAATATATTTCATTTATACAATATTTTTCTGGCTTCATTATGTACTTCTCTTTTGACAAAGGGTATTGCAACAGCCCTCAAGAAATAGCTATTAGTAACATTTTATTACTCTAAAGGGAAATTAAAGGAGTATTCTGCCTGATATTTAATATTTAATACTACAAAAGGAATAAAAATGGAAATCATTAAATATGAATGCATATGGCTCAGAGAAAGAGTACTAAAAATTGTCTAAAGAGAATGGAAAAAAAAAGATAAAAATGGGAACTGAAACACATTAATTGGTCATGCCACCTCCAAAGTCATACTCATGTTTCATATATAGATAGGTGTAGATTCAAATGAGTTGCAAGTGGTTTATTTTTTCCAAGCCTCTCTTTGTGGAACTAGTAGTCTATACCACATTGATAATTTAGTCAAAACCACCCATTTAAAAGAGTCAGGACTCAGTGAGGTTACCTAAAAAGTCACTTTTATGTGAAGCTGCTGTGAAGTAAATAGTAAATAATAACACATTACTATTATACCTATATGTAATATGCCAAGCATTGGTACAAATGTTTCATGCAAATAAACTTATATAATCTTTACCATAACCCTATTATCATCATTTCTAATTTGCAGGTACAGAAATTAAGTCATAAAAAGTCTAAATAACCCCACTATAACAAACATTTTATACGTTACACAGAATAGAAGATTGAAATGACATAATATGGCTCTAGTCCCGGTTGACTCACGACAGCCTGTGTTGTCATTGCACTGGATTTGAATATTACCCTCCTGTTACAAAGACTGTAGCTACAATTTCACTTGCTTTCCTCCTTCTTTATTAGCATAGAATTGGAAAATTATCATCCAATGGTACTTAACACTAAAAAGTAAAACTGGGAAGATTGACACGTACTGATGGGAAATAGTTAAAGGAATAATCTCATGGCAGTGAAACAGAACACTTCATGGACAGGAGCCCTCAGTACAACATCCTCTGTTTTTATTTAATCAATATGGTTAAAAAGAAAGATGTTTACTCTGGACCATGAGTCTTGGGGAGTTCCAGCTTCTCTTTTTGAGTAGCATCCAATTAAACAATTATCTGGATTATTTTCCATTCAGACCTCGGCCAGTGCCAGCATGGCACTCTGGCTCATCAATTCCACTCCCTCTGGTTTCTGGCCACGACTCATACATAATTATCAGCCTGAGTGGTTAGTCTCTTCATTCTCATGGCTTCAGATTTCCAGCTAGTTTTTCCTTTCCCTCAATTGTTGCTAATGCCTTTTATTAAAAGAAATTGGAATGCGAGACCAAAAAGGGTTAATAGAGCTTTTCTAGCCCATTGGTTCCCAGCCTCTGTGGGAGGCTCTGAGAAACCACAGTGGTTGCTTAAAAAGGGTGAATTCACAAATGCACTGAGAGTTGTTGGCAAAGTGAACAAATAAAATGCCTCCATAAGCTGGCTGTGAGGGTGAATATCTTTAATCCCAGTACTTTGGAGGCCGAGACAGGAGAATTGCAAGTTTGAGGTCAGCCTCAGCAATTTAGCAAGACCTTGTTTCAAAAAATAAAGAAAGAAATTAAGAAATAAATAAATAAAAAGGGCAGGGGGTATAGCTCAGAGGTAGAATGTCCCTGGGTTCAATCCCCAGCAGCACAGAGGTGAGGGCATGTGCTTGTGTTGCACAGTATACCAGCAAATCAACAAACAAGAACTGAGATCTACCAACACTGAGTAAGGACGCGCTTTCTCATGGGCCACACATTTTCTCTTTAGCCCAAACTCTTCAGATATCCTCAAAAAAATTAATTGCATCCTAATTTCATATACTGGAAACATATTCATCAAAAATCTATTAGGGTAGCCGGGCGTGGTGGCGCACGCTTGTAATCCCAGCATCTGGGAGGCTGAGACTGGAGGATCCGGTTTCATGGCCAGCCTCATCTACCTAGTGAGGCTCTCCGTAACTTAGTGAGACCCTGTTTCAAAATAAAGAATAGAAAATAGGGCTGGGGGTATAGCTCGGAGGTAGAATGCCCCTGAGTTCAATCCCTGGTACTGGAAAAAAAAAAAAAAAATCCATTACAGGTAGTGATTAGAAACATAGGTAGCCCATGTAAAAAAGTACAAATCATCCCTAAAACATAGTTTAATTCATAATCTTATCTTTTTTCATCCTAACTTTTCGCTTTTGAAAAATACTGAACTTTGCCAGGTATGGTGGTACATGCTTGTAATCCTAGTACATGAGAGGCAGAGACAGGAGAATCACAAGTCTGAGGCCAGCTTTAGCAATATAGTGAGACCCTCAGCAACTCAGTAAGATCCTATTTCAAAATCAGCAGGGTCTTGCTAAGTTGCTGAAGATCTGGCTAAATTGTTGCTGAACTTTTAAGTATTTAAATTTGTTGATATTTTCTTTCATTCATACTCACTTTAAGATAGATTTATGGAATTGTCAAATAACCTGAAAGGAGGCATTAAATTAAGAGACAGAACAATTGGCATTAGGTTTGAATAATACATGAAAGGCTCACTCATTCAGAGTTAACTATCATGCAATTTCATTTTGATTAAACAAGAAAAGAGGAATATATAGAATTATCTACTATATGCTGAATCAAAAAAATTGCCATTTTTTTTTTCAGTGTCAGAAATTGAACCTCGGGCCTCATGCATGCTAAGCAAATGCTGCATTACTGAGCTATTTTATTCAACTAAAAATATCAATTTCATGTGATTCAAAATAAAAGTATGCTTTTATGTGCTTTAATATATTAGCCATTATTCATGTTTTAAAATGTTTATAATCTTTGACTCCAGTCATAAATATCATATTCCTTTCTGATTATGCTGCACAATTATAACCTTCAAAGAAGTAAAAACCGCTTATTTCTTTCTACAGTACTCATGTTAAAATATTAGAACTTGACCAAGTCAGATTATGTTTCAGAGTTGCTCTGAAAAAGTTAAAATCTATGAATGCTATTTAAAATGAAAGGTTTCAGGTTACCACTACAATAAAAGAATGCATGAATCAAGATATAGCCTCGTATTTCAAAGTGCTACACACATAAAATAAAATGGGGCATGGCAATGGAATTTAACATTATTTAACATCAGAATTTCTAATCACATTTATAAGAAAAACACATAAAAACAAGCAAGCATAAACAGAACACTCTCCTTCACTTTTTAGTGCAAAACCAAGAGCCAATTCAAACACACAGTTCCCTCTGAACACTAAGTACCAGCACACTGGAGTCACAGATGGCCATGAGAGAATGCCAACACTTTCCGTTTTGCTTGTTTTAATTATCCATGTTGCCTGTGCAACTCTGCAAGAAAAACAATCACATTTGTGTCCTCAGGGCAGTTCATCCAGAAATGTGTGAGTTTCTTGGCCTTGCAGCCCAGCTGAGGAAGACAAGGAAGAGCAGCCTTCTGTCTCCTACTCTTGACAAAAAGAAGCCCCAGGAGAGCACAGAGGTAGTCTGCCAGGTGACCAAGCAAAACAGCACAGCTTCTCCACAGGGCTTTCATTAAGGAACTGCTACTGTCTTTTACTGGTCAACCTGAACACATGTTAAAAAAGGGTCCCTGAGTAAGGAGATGCACTTTCTAGCTCATCTTGTTTGTGACTCCATTAGGATCTGGGTGGGATCTGCAAAGGAAATGATTGGTCTCTAATGTTGTCTATGAAATTATAAATTTGTGTATTAATTATCTTTATATTTATCTATTACTTGACCAAGAGAAGTGCCCTGAACACATCAGGAGCCCAAAAGCAATGAACAAATTGAAATAAAGAAATAACCTGGTCACTCTTTTTCTTGAAAGGCCATGAAAGAGATGGCTCAAAAGTCACCTGTGTGTTGTAGTATTTGGCCATACAGACTGTAATTTATTAGAACAGTGCCCTGTCATCCTAATCTGTATAAACAATGTCCCCTGGAGTTCTGCAGTGCCCAACCATCACAACCATGTGAAACCCTAGTTGTTGTCAACTTGATGTAAGAGGGGATAATTGAAATAATCATTTATCCTTTAGTGGCTTGACTTCCTCTACCTATGTCTGAGTGATGATAGTGCCTTTATTAGAGACATTTAAAAGTTACTTATGGGTGTATAGTTACTCTTATTCAGAAGGAACCATTTTAGATTTTTTGGGTTTCACAGTTTTATTTTTATTTATTTATTTATTTATTTATTTATTTATTTATTTATTTATTGCGGTACTGGGGATTGAACCCAGGGGCATTCTACCTCCGAGCTACATCCCCAGCCCTATTTTTTATTCTTTATTTTGAAACCAGGTCTCACAAAGTTGCGGAGTGCCTCACTAAGCAGCTGAGGCTGGTAGTGAACACAGATCCTCCGGTCTTAGCCTCCCGAATGCTGAGATTACAAGCTTGCACCACCACGCCCAGCCACAGTTTTAAATACAGAATAAAACGTATGTGTTAGGAACAAATAGTGCTATCAGACAGCAAGATCCTTAGAATATGGGCAGTCATTCATTACTGATTAGCGTTGACTGGCACATTACTGATGCTTAATAAATAGTTGAATGAATAAATTGATCTGTCTAATCTGGAGCAGAAAATGCTCATCCCTTATTCTTCACCAGCCACAGATGCTACTATAGTTTGTGGTACTTCCTGCAGTGTTCACATACCAAAGAAAGAGTCCTGGGTAATGCAAAATTAGGTTAGAGAGACCAAATGGGCATCCTGCTCTCTTACTGAGCTCATCAGCCCAATGTTTCTTCCTAGTGAATCGCCTTGTATATACTAAATGATTCACCAATTCAACAGAGAAACAATGAGATATACTTTGCTAATCTTTACTGTAGGTATAAAATGTTATCATAAATTCATAAATAAAAGTAATAATAGAACTAAAGAATTTAAACACTGATAATGCCAGAAAGAACTGTATTAATGTTTATTTAACTAAAATAAAATGATAGCTATGCTACTCTAAACACAATCTTGGCTTTTAAAAATGCACAGTGGAAAATTTAAACTGAATACATTAAGTTGCATCTTTTTCTTGTTGCTAAATTTTCTTTAAAAAACAAGAAAAGAAAAAAATAACCTAAGATGTTATCAAGTGGGAGTAACAGCACGAGTGTGTTGTATTTTATTTTATTTTAAAAGTAGGATGAATTTATATACTGGGCTAAAGAAAATGATTCTCATAATATTTTGTGACTTTGATGAAACCAAGATGTTTACATAAATCAAAATCAACGACAAGAGTATATTTTGAGTTTCATCTCAAATATCTCTTGAAGAAAATATATCATCAGACTTTACATCAAGAAAAGTATTTTCATAACTTCCCATAAGTACCTCTGGCAGAGAATATATTTTCCATGACCATAGACACATGATATAATGACTAGGAATATTGACATTATAAATATAAAATACCTTTCTGTTATGAAAGAAGACTTTAAAAAATATAAGCAGAATAGAAAAATTTCCTAAAGTTATACAAAAATTTTGAAAGGAAGTAATGGTATGTCACAACAAAAAAGGGAATAATTGGTATTAAGATTTATTAAGGACATACTTCACTCTTAAATTCTAAGGGAAAGATTTTTTAAAGCATCTAAAATGTATGAAAGTACACCCACACACAGTACATAAGGGGCGATGCACAGGTGGGAGCTGGCGTGCAGAGAAGGGGAGACACTGGTCTGCAGCAACAGCCTCCACCAGCCCTAGGGGCACTCACCTCTATGCTCAAGCAATCATTGTCAATGACAAAGTGACTATTGAAGTTTAATTGTATTAAATTAATGCTAATAATTTGGATATTTTATTTTATTTTTGGCTGCTCGGGTAACTTTAGCCCTTAACAAAGCATATGTAGTTTTTCGTTTGTGTTTTCTTTTTCCTTTTTGGGTACAGCTGTAAAATATTTGGATATAGGAAATGT
>PVLC010017944.1:0-33078 GCA_004027655.1 Graphiurus murinus
CTGCTGATTCTGAGTTTCTGGGTTGAAGAATGAACCCATCACCCCCAACAGTACTATGGTTTATATCTTAATTCTAGCAGCAATTAAGACTAGGAAATGTCTTGATTCTGTGTTGGGAGAACATGATTTATGAGTTCCCTAGCTGACCACACAAGGCAGTCAACTCAACAATGCGTCTTTCATGCTTGAGCAAAGTGGATGGACCCTCCCTCCTCAGTTTTTCATCTCATCAGTGGGAACTGCTCAGAAAACAGTGAAATTCAGCACAGAGAACTATTAACATGTGAAAAATCATTCTAAAAATTTCCTGTATGCATGTATGGAGTATTGCTAGTTGCTGAATTTAGATGATTTTCTTCCCTCGTTTTTCACTTGTCCACAGTTCCTGAAATAATTGCATGATCAAGAACTATGCTTTAAGCAGATTCCATTACTTTTGAAGTTTGTAATGAATTTTCTCCATATTTCTGTTTAGAGAGCAAATCATAGACTCTCTAACGGTTTCCCTCTGCCTCTGAGCAAATCTGATTTCTAAAGGAAAGCTTTGAGTATGGGTCTTTATTTCTTCTTTATTGGCTCTTATATTTGTAATAATTCCATTAGTATTTCCTCCATTTTATCCTGAGATGATAATCCCCCTCTGCTGAAGAGGCCCTTGGTCTTTACGTGTGTATTCATTGGCTCCACTATTTTCTTTGGGTTAACGTCACAATTTAAGTGCCTAGGTGTCTGATATGATTAAGACTGCAGAGAAGGCCAGTCCTGTCCTCTGAGAAGAAGTACCACGGGGAGGAAAACAAAACCTGAAGCAGAAGCACCATCCATTCCTTGAGCCCCACCTTCTTTGAAGCTCTAGTTTCAAGAATCACTCCCTATCCCAGGGGACTTAGAAACCCTCTTGCATAAGTGACGTCTGATTCCCCCACTGGTATTTTGGCCACAGGAAGGACAAATGTTTTCATATGTGAGTTTCCAGGATGAGCCTACTCTTTAGACACCTGTCTTAGACAGATGCCTAGCTCAGCCTGAAAATATGCCCCAGTTCTGATTGTTCCTCAGGAGCTCCTGAAAGAGTCACTGCTCAGGAGTACATTCATCATATCTTTGTTACTAGCTGCAGCTCTGCCTCCAAGCCTTTCTATGTCTGTTGAGTCCTGATAAATTAGAAGCAGGGACAAGTCCTAGGGATAGATTCCTTGCACCCAGGCTGGAGGCCATTCAAACAACCCAGACCTTGATCTCATGGCTCGAATGATCGCTTTTGGATATTCTTAGTGAAGGAAGGGGTATTTTACTACTAGTAGGAAGAGACATTTGTCATGTCTTAATTCATTCACCTCCTAGGACAAGTCATCCTGGTGAGCTGTGGTCCAACAATGCACCACTGAAGATTCTATTGTGTCAGACCTATTTCTCTTAAAATTGGCATGGTGGGGTGAAAGGGACATGTTGCATTTCCTCTCAAAGATAGGCGAACCAGCCGGGCCTGGTGGCTCACGCTTGTAATCCCAGCATTCGGGAGGCTGAGACCAGAGGATCCAGGTTCGCGGCCAGCCTCAGCTACCTAGTGAGGCACTCCGCAACTTAGTGAGACTCGGTTTCAAAATAAAGAATAAAAAACAGGGCTGGGGGTATAGCTTGGAGGTAGAATGCCCCTGAGTTCAATCCTCAGTACAAAAAAAAAAAAAAAAAGAAAAAAAAAAGATAGGCGAACCACAGTTTGTACCAATACTTACATATATATTTCTGATGTCTAACTATGTCTATTAAGATCCAAGTTATATTCATTCATATATCTTCAGTGTAAGCACAGGGACTGTCATATAGTGGATATCTGAAGATTATTTCTTAATAAATAAATAAGCTGATGAGGAGGAATAGTAAGTTTTCTTTTCTGTGGAGTCCTAAATCTCAAAAACCAATTAAAGAGCCAGGCTCAGTAGTGCTGAGACAGGAGAATCACAATTTCAAGGCCAGCCTGGGCAACTTTGCAAGACACTGGCTAAAATAAAAATAAATGAATAAATTAGAAGGGCCAGGGATGAAGCTCAGTGGTAGAATGCCCCTGGGTTCAATTCTCAGTACCACACACACACACACACACACAAAAAAAAAAAAAAAATCACAGAAAGAAACATCACTGGGCCGGGCGTGGTGGCACATGGTTGTAATCCCAGCATTTGGGAGGTTGAGACCAGGGGATCTGGGTTCGTGGCCAGCCTCAGCTACCTAGTGAGGCACTCCGCAACTTAGTAAGACCCTGTTTCAAAATAAAGAATAAAAAATAGGGCTGGGGCTATAGCTCAGAGGTAGAATGCCCCTGAGTTCAATCCCCAGTACTGCAAAAAAAAAAAAAAAAAAAAAAGAAACATCATTGGTCATTACAATGTACTCAAACATTTCATTAGAGTTTAGCTATCTAGCATTCTTGGCCAATAGAAACAGCATTGCTGCCAATAGATGATTGATAATCCCAACGTGTGTTTTCTATTTGTTTTCTACATGCATCCTAGGAAACCACCAACTCCCAGTAGTTCCTAAATGAGCCAAAATCTTCATTCTTCTCTTGTTTTCAAAGTTGATAATATGAATACTCATATTACAGAAAGAGTTTGGATTCACTGGTAGTAGAAAAATCAAATGTACTGTAAGTGGTTCTTCTAAATTTGTTCTTATCTCTATAAGAAATTCAAATGCAGTTTCCCAGACTCTCCAGATGGCAATAAAAAGCCAGCACTGACTGTGCTCCCTGAGAGCCACGCAACAAGACATGTCTCACTGAAACTGCCCAGCAACACAACGAAGTGAGCAATACTATTAATCTCCATTTTGTAGATGAGAAGCTATGGTATGGACAGATCAACTAATGCTCACAATCAACCAATTAGTACTGACAGAATTGTGTTTTGCCCCAAATAGCCTGATGTGAGGTTACTCAATTAGTGTGTTATCCTGCCTAGTGCTCAAATCATAGGAATTACCATTCATCCTATATATTCTGGTAGGTCTCATTAGAGAAGAAGAGGGTCAGAGGCAAAGAAGGGAAAAGAAATTGGCTGCTGTAAGACTATTCATGTGTGTCCAGCAAACCTCTGCACCCATTTCTGATAGTCTACAGATAATTTTAGCTTTAAAAATCTCCACTGATCATTCCACAGTGAGTAAACCTCCTTGCTCCACCCTCCCAGTACCTCAGCCACACACCTGTGCTCACACACTCTGAGAACCACTAGTCCCTCTGGCTTGGGACTTGGATGGTGACCATTAGCAAAAAGATTGAAGAGGTTATGGGCTTGAGAGATCTGGATAGATTTTTTTTCTGGTATCTTCATTTGTAAGTTGATCTAGGGTCTCTGAGTAAGACCCTACTCTTAAATATGCCAGTGTTTAGCAGAACTGGCAGGACTAGGCTGGCTGGTCTTGGGTTTAGCTTTGTGCTGGCTTTGACTTGTATAATTCAGCCTTCCATTGGTCTTTCATAATCTCTGGGCTTGTCAGAACCCTGGATTATACTGGTCCACTTTGATCTTTATCTGAGCTTTGAGTTGGGATCAGCCTGGTCTCTGCTCTAGATGAAATGAACTCCTTGTTCACCAAGACTTTGTGTTCCTTTAAGGCTCTGGAATGGACTTTTAGGATGTGCTATTATAAATTATGGATCATTCTCTTGACTGGTGCTCAAAAGAATATGTTCTTCAGAAGGCTTGGCAGTGGCTTGGGATGCCCTGGGATGATGTGTGACCTTAGCTGAGATGGGTTATGAACCAAATTAAACAGGCTCTGTCTTGGCTGATATTGACTGATATATGAAATGAGCTCATATTTTTTTGAAGGGCTCTGGATTAGTCAGATTTGGGTTAGGGCCCATCTTGAATGAATTTTATCTTTGCATTGGGGTGATTGTTAACAGAACTTTGGGCTGGGGCTTTTGATTGCTCTTTACTGAATCTAGGGATATAAGGGAATGATTTGGCTGGGCTTTGGTTGGAGCATTAATGGGACACTGGGTTCAACGAGACTTTGGCCACTTCTGGGCTGAAGCTGTGGATGGCCTGGCCTGGGATGTCACCAAGGCATTTTGCCCTACACTGTGGTTCTGCATCTGGGCTTAACTTTATTAGGAATATCTTTGCTTTTTCCTATCACCAAAAGCTATTACCCATCTGATTGAAATTCTTTAGAAACTTTGTCATTCCAGATGATAAACTGCTTCTGGGAATACCCTCTTGACTTTTTGCAGATGGTGGTCCCTGGGACTAGTGAGACCTCCCAGAACCAACAGTGGACCTACTTGACTGACACAAAACTTACTGGACAGTATCATAATGGTTCATATTATGGCAAGTATTTCCAAGGAAAAAATTTCTCAAACTTTCCTGGATAGTCTTTGTTATATGGAGCCTTTTCAAGAACCTTCACCAAGAATCCAGACAAAGGTGGCCAGTGAAATTCTTGGAAGGTTAGATAGCAATGTTATGGGGACAGGAAGCTTTATGTTTGACATCTTAACAAAAGGGGGTGGATCACAGGTGTCAGAGAGGGTGGGGGGCAAGTAAGGGACAATGAATCACTAAGAGGCTAGACAGGCAGGGCATATTTAATAATTACTGCCTCAAAGAAGGAAGTCTAGTGAATTCAGGTAGTGTAGAGATTAGAATACAGGACTAAAAAGCCTTGGTGTGATCAGTCTAGCAAGACAAACTCTGCAGTCTTTCAGCAGGCAAGGGACTTGAGATTGCTGGCATCCTTAAATATCTGGGGATTCTTTGTGTGGCAATTAGAACATTTGAATATTTGCAAGGTGCCCTTTCATCCCCTTATCTTCTTGAAGGAGAATTTTCCCTTTGCTAATAACCCAGTGCAGTCTAACATCGCTCACACTTCTCCCCTGGAATTCTCCTCCGTGTCTCCATGACATTCATGTCAAATCAATGGGGTTTTCCCAGGTCTTGGCCTCCTGACCTCCACAGCACCTGGCACTGTCGACTGCTTCTTCCTCCAAGGAACTCTTCCCTGCTTTTGCTTCCATGAGCATGCTGATTTTCTCCTGATTTCTTCAACCCCAGAAGTATCTATCCACAGCCTGGACATCACCATGTCCATTGTTCTTCCACTGACTTGCGTTTGGGGGGCAGAGGAGTTCCTTCCAAGCTGCACATATCTCTCTCTCTGGACTTCGGGAAGGCCTGTCAATCTCTTTCAGAATGCTGGAGTCCTGGGAAGGGATTAGGAACCAGGACGCCCCCGGTTCAATCAGAACATTGAGCACTGACCTCAAGCGGATGGTCATATTTGGACAGGAGAATCTTGATATATGGATGTCTCTGAGCTCTGAAATTAATCTGGGAAATGCGACCAGGAGCTCCCTGGAGACTCTTCCCACAAACTCACCTCTTCCATTTTCGCACAGCTAAGTATGAGGCTGTCACATCCCAACAACCAAAGACAAAAGTTGTTGCTGATTTGGGGGGGCCTGATAATGTCACCTTCCCTGCTGAGCTGCCATGTGAGGATCAAACGAGGGTCTTCATTTATCTTTGTTAGAGCCTGTGGACATCTTTTTTTTTTTTTTTTTTTTTTTTTCAGTACTGGGGATTGAACTCAAGGGGGTTCTACCTTTGAGCTATACCCCCAGCCCTATTTTTTATTCTTTATTTTGAAACCGGGTCTCACTAAGTGGCAGAGTGCCTCACTAGGTAGCTGAGGCTGGCCTCGAACCCAGATCCTCCGGTCTCAGCCTCCCAAATGCTGGGATTACAAGCGTGCGCCACCACGCCCGGCTGCCTGTGGACATCTTTGTCCATGTCAATCTTTCCAGAGAATAACCATATTTCTGTAACTTGATGTCAAGTTCACTTCATGGGAATGTTTGGCAGCACTTCCTTATGGTGAGCGAGGCTGGCATACACTCTTCTAAATACAAGAGGCAGCCTGGAGTGGGTTTTCTGAGGCAGAGAGAGAAAAAGAGTAGAGCCACTTTAAGTTCTAGAGATGATCAGCCTGTACCAATAGACTTCTTTCTAGAATCTTGAAAGAAAGGCAGAATCAGCTGCTATACTCAAATACCTGAATCACTCCAACTATCTCTCTAAAGGACCATATCTTGTCCTAGAGGACACTGCTGCACCCACTCCCCTTACCTGTAAATTTATCCCACACAGAATATTCTCTCTCTGGAATTTGTGCCTCCTCCTGTCTCTGATAATGGTGTGTCTAACTTTGAAGAGCTCTATCAGGAGACCTCCTGCTTCTGTCCCAAACTAACAACTCCCCTCCTCCTCCTCCTCCTCCTCCTCCTCCTCCTCCTCCTCCTTCTTCTCCTCCTTCTCCTCCTTTTGTGGTACTGAAGATTGAACCCAGGGACATTCTACCTCCGAGCTACACCCTTAGCCCCCCTCTTTTTATTTTGTAACAGGGTCTTGCTAGGTTGATGAGAGTCTCACTACTTGGTGAGGCTGTCCTTGAACCTATTATCCTCCTGTTTCAGCCTCCCAAGTTACTGGGATTACAGGTCTGTGCCACCACATCTGGCTCCAGGCTAACTTCTAATATTATTTTTCCTATGAAATTCTCAAGACATTCTTCTGTTATTAAAACCTTAGACAGCTTAAGAGGGACCTGAAGGCATGAGGAGGAGAAAAGACATTCTTAATGCTTCCCTGATTCCTCCTGCTCCTCACATTCAAGCTCTTTCCTACTTCCTGCCAATTCCACAAATGTTCTTTCCTCCTTGTTGTACTATCTCCTATTCCTTTTCTTTTCTGACCAGTTCCCCTTAGTCTTCCATTTTTTCATTGACCCAATTAATTTCTAAAGATTTTCTCTTCTTCTTTCTCATCATCTATTTGTGATGGAGTTTCCATCTTTTGAGGACGGGAAAGTTATAGAGAGGGAAGACTTAGACAGGCTGTAGTTTTTTTTGTTTTGTTTTATTTTTGTTTGTTTGTTTGTTTGCAGGACTAGGGATTGAACCCAGGGGCATTCTACCTCTGAAGTATATTCCCAGCCTTATTTTAATTTTGTTTTGAAACAAAATAGGGTCTCACTAAGTCATGGAGAGCTTCACTAAATTGTTGAGGCTGGCCAGGAGCCTGCAATCCTTCTGTCTCAGCATCCCAACTACTGGGATTACAAGCATAGGCCTCTATGCCTGGTTATTGGAGTATTTTGTTAATATCTCCCTAATTATGTTTTTCCTGAGAGCAGTGATTACCAAAATAGGGTTATCAATAGGTGTTATCTGTGAAGAATAGTTGCAGTCAAGCACAATGGGAAAGTTTTTTTTTCTACAGAAATTCTTGAGGATTTAATATGATAATAGGCATTTATTAGTTATCTATTATTCAATAATGAATTGCCACCAAAAGTAGAGGCTTAAAACAAATAAACATCATCTCATTTCTATGGGTCTGTGGGTCAGGAATCACGAAGGGCTAGCCGAGTGGTTCTGGGCTGGGTCTTTCATGAGGTTAGGACTAGCCAGGGCTACAGTCACCAGAAGGGTTGAGAGGGGTAGAGGATCCACTTCTAAGACAAGTGCTGACATGCCTGGTGACTGATACTGGCTGTTCCCTGCAGAGTGGAGTCCTCCACAGGGCTGCTTGGGTGTTCTCACGGTGTGGCAGTGGTACCCCCAGAGTGAGTGATCTGAGAAAGCAAGGGGTGGGGGGAACCACAATATCTCCATGGCCCAGCCTCAGAAGTCACACTCCATGAGTTCTGCAACACCTCATTACTGACTTACAGGTCAGCCTCGTTCAATACGGGAGGGGTGTCACCACCAGGAGGTGAGGGACACAGGTTCATTTTGGAGGCAGGCTAGTGCAATGCATTGTGAATCCTTAAGACTTATTTGAAAATGCAATTAATGTTTAGGAGAGCATTCCAAGATGCTAGGGTCTCATGGTATACATGCTGGGGAAGAGCCCCATGAATGGTCACTTTGGGGTCTAACAGTCTCGAGGGGTCACAAGTGGAAGAAAATAGTTGTGTCTGTCTGGAGGAAGAATCCTAAGAAAAAGGAGGCATGAGTGTGCATGGAGGAATCCCGGAGCGGAAGATATGGGAAGCTAGACCTGGATTCCACCTGAGTCTGGGGCTTTGAGGCCACTCTGAAGATTCTCCAGTTTAGAAAGGAGAACACAGGACTTCCCTGCCAGTACCAAACTGCTTGAGCCGCCCACACTCTTGTAAGCTGTTTACTTCCTCGGTCTCACACCAAAGATGGGAGAAAAGTCAAAGTTCACAGGCTGAAAAGAAGAATTTAGAGGGCTCAGCGGTTCTGAGCCTGGAGCAGCTGCTGCAGGCACTTGGAGACTGAGCATGCTGCTTTAAACCAGACCTCAAAGATCTCTTGCAATCCCTGCTAAGAGTATGTAAGGTCACTTGGATGATTAAGATCACAAAGGCCTTGTTTTTGCTTGCTTCGTTTGCACAATGGCTTGTGTTTGCAAAGGTCCCAGGCTGGAGTCGTGGCCACGGTGCTTGGAGGAAATGAGTTTCCATCAAATGTTTACAGCGACTATATCCGCAAGAAGCAGAAAAGGAAGAGAAAACAAAAAATATATCGAGAATGGAGAAGCGATCATGGAAGAAGAAAGGGAAGATTCGTGAGGAAAAGAAAAGAGTTGAGAAAACACGTGCAGCTTACCTGAAAAATGATAAGGAAAAAGAGATTTAATACCCTCCATCTGGAAGTCCCCTCATCTGCTTCCCATCCATACTACCACGGACCCCGGAGCGTGACTTCGCCGTCTTTGGCCACAAGGTGGCACTCTAAGAACTTTCTCACCACCACCACCCCAAATAAGAAAGGGGGGTAGAGGGGAGGGAGAAACGGCATAGCACTGCCCCAAACCAAGAACAATTTGAAAACCCACCCCATAATACTTAGAATCTGGGACAAAGAACCGTCGGGACGGAACTGCTTCAATTGCAAAACCTCGGCGCAGCCTGGAGAGCCGGTCCCGCCGCCGTGTCCCGAGCAGCCCCTTTAAAAAAGCGGAGTACAGTATTGGGATTCTTGAAACCTGAAACCCAGAAACAGAATCGAAGCGGAAACCAGAGGGAAAATCTTGAACTTCTCCAGACAATTGCTTCCGGGGATTTTAAGGGAGCAAGGGGGAATAAAGGGCCCGAGAGGAGGGGCCCTCGGATGGCTCGTCCCTGAGGGTCGTGGCGAGTTCGCGGACCGTGGGAAGGAGAGGACCCTACTCCCCCTGGGCTGCAGGTCATGGCCACCGTGGAGCAGAAAGCCCTCGTCATTGGCTTCAAGTGGCTCTCTTTGGCCACTCTTGTGCTCATCTGCGCCGGGCAAGGGGGTCGCAGGGAGGATGGGGGTCCAGCCTGCTACGGGGGATTTGACCTGTACTTCATTTTGGACAAGTAAGTGCCTTGAGTTGTTGCACGCTAGACTAAGCTGGTGATGATACTTTCTCCCCGGGCCGGGCTGCTCAGCCCGATTGCTTTGGGACAGGCACGCACCTCCAGGGACCAAGAGGGACCATGGAGACGGCGGGACCCAGAGGGACAGCGGGAGGTGGTGGCGGGGAGCGCTGCGCCTTTGTTGGGAAGCGCTCCTCCCTCCCTCTCCGGCGCTGCCCGAGCCCTCTGGGGCGGCGACGCTGCTGTTTGGGGCACGGACTTCTTTTCTACCTTGCTCTTTGTGGCCATGCATGTCAGTAACTTGTAGGATGCTGTTGACTTACTCGGTTTCTGCCATATCTTCCCATTTTGATGAGAAAAACTTGCTCACCAGAGGCAGAACTTGCAGGCACTTTTAAAGTAAGAGGCGTGGGCATTTCACAGTCAATGGTACCTTTTTAGAAACGATGTCCCACCGAATACCATTACTTTTCCCCCTGATAATATAATGCATGTGCTGCCTGGACACTTGGAGAAAATACAAGGCAGGGTTTCTCCACCGCTGCGCGATTGAGATTTAAGCTTGGGCAGTCTTTGTTGTGGGGCTGTCCTGTATGTTGTGGGATGTTTAGGAGCATCCCTATTAGATGCCAGTCACACTTCCCTTCTGCCTCCTTAGTGGTGACAACCAAAAATGTCTACAGATATTGTCAACCATCCCCAGCAAGTCAATTCTTCCTCTCCTTGTGCTGGAGAACCCGGGGTGTAGGTGGATTCAAGCTCTTGACCACTTGACCGGTGGGCTACCAAGGAGGTGCAGGAGCCCTGGTTTCCTTGCTAAAATGGATAGTGGTTAGGCTGTCTGACTGATCAAGGGAGACCTGAGCTCATCCGTTGAACACTTCCCAGATTCCAAGCCAAAGTCACTCAGGGGAACTGTGGGCTATCAGCTGAAAACCAGCTTCAACAACAACAACAAAACACCCTCAGAGAAGATCCCCGCTGGTTAAAGCAGTGTGAGTGCCCCACCGCCAGGATGGAGGCGCTTGCAGTTACAGTGGTGGGGAGATGAATTTCACAGACTGGAAAGTATTTGGGAGTTGGAAAAAGAGTCCTGCAAAATAAGCTGGCCAGCTAGACACCAAATGTGCTTTGCAGTTGCCCCTGGAGTTTGGTTTTTCCGTAAAGTCTGTTTTGAACTCCAGATTCTTTGGATGAAAAGTGAGATCTCTTTCTTGCAGATTTATGAGAAGGTGGATACTGAAAATATAATCCAATGCTAAGAAATGGAATTTCTTTTGTTACTTCTAGCAGCTGGGAGATCTAGCTCCCAAACTCTGGGACTGTTTCTGAAAAAAAAAAAAAAACCCGAGATGCTCTAGTTCAGCAGTACAGACAGGGAATTTGAAGAAAATGAATAAATTTTAATTTATACATTGAATTAAACTTTTCAGCTCAAATTCTGGAAGAATTTATTTGGGTGATGCAGAAATTTAACAAAGATGATTCTAGTCTTACGTTAGAGAGAAAAAAAACAAGTAGAAAGATCTAAAATATTTTTGGAAAAGAATCCTGAAGAAATACATTCTCTCCAAATATTAAAATTTATCATAAGGCAAATTAATTAAAACAGAATGATAAAGGCCAAAGAAAAGGTGAGCAGACTAAAAATCCAAGTACATGCAAGTATTTAGTGGAATTTCAAATCAGTAGGGAATTAACTCATTTTAAAAAAATGGGTGTTTTGGACAAATGATTGATAACATGGGGAAAGATAAAGATTAGATTAATGCTTTATATCACAACCCAAAATAAATTCCAGAAGGATTGAAAAATCTAAATGTTTAAAATGAAATGATCAAAGTACTAGAAGAGAATTTAGGTGTTACGGTACTCTTGGGTTTAGAGCTTTTAAAGCATGACACCAGTGCAGAAACATAAAGAAAATAGAGCAGTTTGAATGTATTAAAATTTTACTTTTCTATAAGTGAAAATGCAGTGAATCAAGTATAATAATAAGTAACAAAAGCTTTTGCAACATTAATTGCTCTTGGTTGGAGACTGAGGGTATAGCTCAGTACTCTATGGAGTACTTCCCTAGAATGCTGGAGGCCCTGGGTTTCATCCCTGATACACACACACACACACACACACACACACACACACACACTATATATATATATAATATTATATATGTGTACATATATATTATATACATATATAGTGTTATTTAAATATATATTTAATAACAGTATATTATATATGATGTATATAATAATACACATATGGTATATATATGTATATATTATATATGTATGTGAATATATATATATTATGTATGTGTATGTATATGTGAAACTCAATAGATGAATAAAAGAGTTCAACTTCCCTGGTAATAAGAAAGATTAAAAAAACAAACAAGATATAATTTTATTAGTTTGGCAAAGACTTTTAAAGAATTACAATATTCAGTATTGGTCAACTTGTGGGAGGTAGGGAAAATACAAATTGTTGCAGTCTTTCTAGACTTGTGCTGATAATAGAAATATTCTGCATCTACACTGTCCAGTACAGTAGCTTCTAGCTGTATGTGACTATTGAGCACTTGAAATGTAGCTAGTGAAACTGAGGGACTGCATTTTTATTTTATTTAAGTTAATTTAAGTGTAAACAGTCACATGTGCCTACAACATTGAATAGTACAGACAAGAAAATATTTGGTAATGTGTATCAAATACTTTGAAAAAATGAAATGTCTGCCTTTCCATCCAACAATTCCATATATTAAAGCAAAAATCCAAATAGTCTCAGATTACCTAGAGGTATGTTTATGGATAGTGCTGTTTATAATAATAAAAAACTGAGAATTACCTAAATATCCAGCAATTGGGGATTTAAGCAAGACATGATAAATACATAGTATTGAATATTATGCATGCTGGTAAGATATTTAAGGAGAAATATGTACTTCTTATAGACTTAAGTGAAAATACAATTACCAAACATTGTATGCATTACAATTCTACCTTTGTAAAAAAAAGTGAAACACAACTTGTATATGTCTGTATTTACCCAATATAATAATAGTATTTCTCTCTAGAAGATAGGATTTTTAGCTTGTTTTTATGCCTTTCTGGATTTTCAAAATTTTCTATAATAAACATACATTGATTTTATTTTCAACAAAAGTAAGTTACTTTGAATTTTTAAAAATTCAAGTGTGGATAGGGTGCCTAACCAGTGGGCTGAATTCCTAGGAAGCTGCTTCTTTTATATTTTTACTCCTGAAATAAATTTCAGAATGTGCTGTTGGATCTTTTGAAGCACATTGAGAGGACCCAAAAATGATCCAGGGTGGGAGAGGGTGGAGAGACCCTACTAGGCACTTACCTTTACACTCAGTAGATAACCTCTGACTTCCTTTGGTCGTCCTACTGCCTGAAGACAGGGGTATTTTGTGCTGAGTGAAAAGCTTGTTGACTTTGGTATGATTGTGTGTACGCCTCCAGCTGGTCACTCTGAATCAGGTGTAATTATTGATGGGCCACAGGCAGCCTTGGCAAACAGCCCCTGGGGTGGTCCCTACAGACTTGGTCTCCTGTCCTAGAAAGAACCTCCTGAAACACTGCTGTCCAGCACCCAGCCACAGCAGAGTGGGGAGGAAATGAATACTGACGTGTTTTTCCCTTGAGCTTCTAAGGTCCTTTGTCTGGTGAGACACTGGCTGGCCATGGGCTGAACCCGGTGGCTCATAGGAGACGGATCCACCACTCTTCTCCCCACCCCGCAACTCCCTTCCCCTCTGCAACTGGTTCTCTTTCCATGGCATTAAATCTCAGCTCGTTCTGACTTCAGCCAGGATGCATCTCTGGCCTGGAGGGAACCCAGATTCCTCATTTAATGGAACATCATGTTTTCTCAACCAGAGGCAAAGACTGTTTAATGATAACCCAGGGCACCACAGTAACACAACAGGCCACTATTAGCGGCTTTGGCAACAGGGCTGCACAAGGTTTGTTCTGATGGAATTTCATGTTCATTTAAACATGCTTTTCTGCTTATAGTCAGGAAAAGTAGATTGCTGGGAATTCAATCAGAGATTTGAAATGTCAGATTTGGAAGGCCACTGTCTAGAGAACAGAAAGGAAGCAGCTAGCCTCTTTTAAGTCTAACAGGGTCCTCAAAGATGAATGCATCCATTTCACCAACCCACAGGCACGAATGCACCTTCCCCCTCTCCCAGAGCCCTTCTGCTATTATAGTTTGTATTTATGTATCACATTTTGGGTTTATTTTATAGGGAGCTATTAGTCACTTAAATGCAAAAAGTGGATTTTCCATCTCAAGTCTCGGGGAAGTGCTGGCTATCATATGTGCCCTAAAGACTGCAAAAATAGAATGTGGGAAAGAGAACTGGAGAAGAGGGAGGTGCGAAACTGGGGCGGCTAGGGGGGTGCGGGGGGGGGCACTGACAACTTTATTTTTAGGACTTTCCAAAGCCAAAGCCTGTCATTTCTTCTCTGCACCCAATAAATCCTGGTATGTGAAAGGGCCCCCCACAGCCTCACCATGTACTCCTTCCTATGAGAACCCCCAGCTCCCCTCAGTGATTTCCTTTTTGTTCAGCAACAGTTTTCTCTTTCTCTTGGAGGCAAAGGAGCCCCTTCTTGCCACTCCCTCACACTTCCACCCACATAGGATCACCCAGGGGTGGGTGCTGCGGGACCATTGCCGTCTGTTCCACCCCAGGGACATGTCACGTGACAACCTTTTGGAATGTTAAATGGAAACCTCATTGCCAGGTATAATATTGTTTTTTTCCTGGGAAAATACCTTCTGGGTTTCAAACTGTAAACTTACAAAAGAAACTCCTTAGAATTGAAATTTATGGGAGTCTCACCAACTCTTAGGCTTTTCAACAAGTGCCCTGGAGATGATTTTGTTTGGTAGGTCAGGCAAGTGGGACTGTCCCTAATTTATGGATGAGAAAACCTTTGTTCAACCCACTGGGTTAAGTGACCTGCCCAGGCACTAGGCTTAGATCACGGCAGCACTGGGACGATGTCTCTTCCTGACTCCCAGCCCAGTTCTTTCTGTTCATCCCTGCCTTGCACAGTTGGGCCATAATGAGAAGCACATGGCAATCGGACTAGAGGAACTGGGTGGGTTCCAGGAGTTAAAATGCCTGCATCCATCAGAATTTCAGTAAATCATGCTGCATAAAGCAGTGTGGCTGGCTTAATTGAGGAGCTACTGCTCCACTGTTAAATCCGAGGTAGTTGATTGAGAGTTTCAGGAATTCCAGCTCCCTGTGGTCCACTGAGGTGCTGCAAAGGTGTGAGGGGGTTAACTGATGAAGTGTATTCAGGACGTCCGGTTATTCTGCAGTTAAAGGTCCAAAAAACTAGAAGTTTGTTCAGATTGAAACGATGGGAAAGGGAAATTCAAGTTTGTAGATGTGCTAAAACACACAGATGTAGCTTGGCCTCAGAAATACTTTGGAAGCTGGCTTAGCTTAATGAAAATGCAAAATTGGCTCTGAAAAAGGGAAACAGAGGCCATCAGAAAGTACCTTCTAAAATGATATAAAAATAACTTTAAAAGACATCAGAAAAAATATTTCTCAGGGTCCAGAATTTTTTTCCCTTTTCTTGTCTGTTTTTATTTCTCTTCCTTTTTTCTTCTCTTCTTCCTTTCTTTGTATTGAGGTGAATTCACTGGTTAGTTTTAAATGTTCAGCAATTAGGTTCCAGGTTTGGAAAGGGCCCAACAGGACAGGCAATAGTTGAAAGAACTGACTACAAGTTGGAAGGCTTGGCATATAGGTCAAAAATAAAAATAAATAAGGCGAAAGTGTTTTGTTCTGTTTTTCTGTCTGGGTCAGCCAAGTAATTACCTCTACTTTCCTTGCTTGGAGCCCTGGTAAAACTCAGTGTCAAGCTGAGAATAGAATCCAGGAGTGCTGGAAGAAGACATCTGTCCCAAGATAACCTATAATTATCTCCAAATGCTAAAGGACTCCTAGTGGTCTAGGAGCAAACTCTAGCAAAATGCAAATGAAATTTGCTTTATGCTAATTTAGAATGTGTGTCTGTTTTTGGTGTGAGGCCGAGAGACTGGATCTTTCCTCTCCTGTGGATTATTCTGCAGGAAAAGACAAGAGGGTATTTGGATATTTCTTGACGTGTTTTTCAAACATATCAGGCTCATATTGAAAAGGTAATGAGATTTCTTCAGTTTGACTCAGCTGGTGCTTTTCATTGATTTGGCATAAATTCATTTTTAATATTGATCATAAGTGTGTACAACAGTAAAGGCCTAGATAACACAATGCCCATGGCAAGCAATGTTCTGTCCCTGGAGGTGCAAGCAAGGCAAAAGAAGGAGAAAGCTGTCCTAGACTGCTGGTTTTTTAAGTAGAAGGACATTAGAAGGATCCCAGGCAGCCAAAGCTGAAGACTCCAATGAGGATTTGGGGCAAGAGTTGGCAAAGACATCTGTAGATCAATACACAGAATAAAAAGTAACAGTTACTGAATTCTTGCTACCTGTCAGGCTCTGTGGTAAGCATTTTGCTTGCATGATCACAATTGGTCTTGCAATCCTATAAGGTCTCTACAGTCAGGATCACCATTTCACACTTGAGGAAACTGAGGTTAGAGAGGCTAGCCAAGGTCACTCAGTGGTGAAACTAAGCCTCAAACCAAGCCTTTCTGACTCATGATCTACGCACAAAGCTGAAGAGAATCTGAACCAAAAGAACATTGAACCAGTCAGAGTAGGTTAGGTTACGCTGTGGTAACAAACAATCCCACAATCTTAGTGACACAAAACTGCAAAGATTTATTCTTTGGACATGCTACCTGTTTGATGGGGGCGGAGAACAGCAGAGACTGTCCTCGTGGTTGTTTTGGGAGCCAGGATGATAGAGGCTCCTTCTTGGCACCTGCTTCACTATCACAGCTGCAAGGGAAGAGGATGCTGGAGGATGTCTTGCTGGCAGGAAAAAGCCAGAAGTGACATGATTCCTTCCACTTTCAGACTATTAGCCAGAAACTAGTCACATGGCCTTACCCCATGGAAAGTGACTGAAGAAATGTGTCCAGAAGAAAAGGAAAGCCAGATATGGATGGGCATTAAATGCCTCTACTGCAAACATAATTATACACTGTTTTGGCCTGTATTTGGTGTGGTAGGTAGGGGGTCAATTAAATGGAAGGTTGAAGGAGAGATTACAGATGCTTCTCTGCCACCTAAATATTACATATATATGTTTGAAAGATAAGAATCTCTTTTTCTGTAGTTAGTAGATTATGAGGGAGTTGGGCAGGCTGGGGAGAGGATAGTAGCTGAGCTGAGAGGATACCTCTATACCAAGAGGCTGGTTCAGAGTCTGAATCAGATTGTTTCTCCATGGGGGTTCTGCTGGCATTTTTCAGTGAGATGGTTTTTCATTGTGAAGGATGTAGACTGCTTAGCATTCCTGATCTTTGCTTTTTGAATGCCATTAGCCTTCCTGGTCATTGGGATAATCAGTAAATAAATGCTTCTACATATATTTCTAAATGCCTTCTTCCAGGGGTGGTACCACCCTGGTTGAGAACCCCTGACTAAGGATTGTAGGATGGAGCAAGGCATGGTAGCAGTGTTGATTCCTGGTACCCAAGGACCACATCTGAGCAGGGGAAGCAACATCTGGAGGAAGAAGTAGGGAGACTTCAATGATAAGGGGACTGGTGGAAAGTGTAGACCTTGAAAGTGAATATGCTGAACTTGTGGTTCTCAACCATAGACCCCCATCCAAACTTTAGAAGACTGGGGTAGTGTGCATTTTGCAGAAACTTCCCAGGTGGCTGTGATGAGAGTCCCTCCATCCCACAATGAGTTGTGAGGATAAAGAGGAAGACAAGAACCTGACCCATAACAATGGTCTGGTCTTTCTCCTCTCTGGTGAAGATGTAGGCAGGCAGCACCTTAGAACTAGACTTCAAAGAGAGTTCTTATTTTAGATTATGGTAAGAGAAATCCATCATGATATAGAAGAAGAAGAGCCAAGGTCTTAAGGAGGCCATGCTTTGCCCTTTACTGCTTCCAGGTCCAACCATATGTGCACACACATGTAAGTCATGGTGTTCACTAGCTTGGACAGACTTTTGCTCCTGTTTTGTCAGGTCTCCAGGCATGAACTATACTCCAGTACCTCATGGAGATGACAAAGGGTTAGTCATCTCCATCTTTAAACAACTTTTTTTTAATAGCCATCTCCATCTTCAAATATCAACTCAACCTTTTATAGGCATTGTGATCTTGGGCAAATTATTTAACCTCTTTAACGTCAGTCCTTTTCACTAATAAACTAGGCATTAAAATTTATGCTCACTGAAGTGTTGCAAAGATCAAATAAGATTAAAAGTTTCAATAAAAAAATTCGGCACACGAGTGATAGACGGTGATAGTAGTGTCAGTGATGGTGATACTGATGCTGGTAATGGTGAAAGTGATGGTGAGAGCAATGGTGATGGTGTTGATGGTGATGATGGTGGTGGAAATGGTGATAGTGATGATGATGGTGATAGGGATGACAGTAATGGTGATAGTGATGATATTGCCGCTGCTGCTGCTAGTAGTGGTAACAGTGGTGGCAGTGGTGCTAATGGTGATAGTGGTGATGGTGGTAGTGATGGTGCTAGAGATGACTGATGCTGTTAAAGATGATGCTAGCATTGGTGACAGTAGTGATGATGGTGGTGATGGTAAGGATGGTGGTGGTAGAGATGGTGATAGTGATGATGATGACAGGGATTATAATAATAGTGTTGATATTGGTGATGGTATTAATGGTGATGGCAGTGGTGGTAATGGTCATGGTGGAGATGGTTATAGTGATGATGATGGGGGGGGTTGATAGTAATGGTAAAAGGGATGGGAGTGGTGGTAATGGTGATTGTTATAATGATGATGATGGTATTGGTGATGATGATGATGATACAGGGATGATAGTAATGGTAACAGAGGTGGTAATGATGACAGGGATAATAGTGAAGGTGATTACACATAATAATGACATTAGTTGTAATGATGTGGTGACAGTGGTAGCGGTAATTACCACTAGAAAAAGAATGTGGTCCTCTAATAAAAGATTCCAAGCAGGACTACCTGGCTAGGGCAAAGAACATATCATTTCAATTTGGTGTTTATCAAACTGTGCTAGATTTGTACAATTAAAAATGCTTGAGACATATCCAACTCCCAAGGAGCTCACAGTTTAGTGGAAGAGTCAAAGCACTAGAGAAACAACTGGTTAAATAATTTTGATTGATATGAAAGGGACTTGGGATGCTTCATAGAGAAGGTGACTTGGAACCTAAACTTAGAAGTTGAGCAGGATTTTATCAGGTGATAAAGAAAGAGGGAACATACAGGGAAGGTAACTGACACATGCCCTCTGTGATATGAGTGTGACAGGAAAAGACTCTAGAAAGAGTATACATTTTATTTCATGAGCAATAGGTTTCAGGATGAAAGCTTTCTAAGATCAAAAGTGGCAAGCTTCTGTTTGTGTTTTAGAAATATGTACATGTCACCTATTCTTGTCATGGGAATGTGGAAAAAATAATAAATGGAAGCTGTTTTGTAGTGAGTAGCAATAGGACTTGAGCAATTTACTGTGGGCAAATAGGAGAGGAAAGAGTTGCAACAGTAAGGAGCAGATCTCAGAAGAAAAGAGGAGCTTGGCATGAGCAGGCCGAGTCTGAACATGCAGGATGTTTGGGTGGAGATGCTGAGTAGGCAGTTGGATTGATACCCTGGAACTGAAAATAAAGACTTGAATGCTGTTAGCCTAAGGGCAGTGGTTGAAAATGTGGGTATGAATAATAAATAATGTCCAGATAATATCAGGATTAAAAAATGTCAAGAGTTGGAGTTTGAAGAGAAAGATGGCCAAGGTCCAACCCAGAGGAATTGCCAACAGGAATTGTCTGGGCAAAAAAAGAAACTCTACAACACAGAGATGAGAAGCAGTCAGCGCAGTGAGAATCTGTAGGGCAGAGGCAAGGAGGGACAGCATGTCAGTGGAGAGATGCTCATCCAGATGTGTCCCCTAAAGTCATCTCCTCCTCTATTTCTTGTTTGGTGAAAGATGACACCATAAACCCAGGCCCTTAAGCCAAAGATCTGGGAGTAATCCTCTTTCTCACCCTGCAAGGCCTCACCATACCTACTCCCCTATTTGTCCTGGGTCACCCCACTCTCTACTTTGTCATTGCCTTCTTAGCTCAGATCTCCGCCATTTTACCCAGTTCACTAAAGCATTCTCAAATCGATCTCTTTGCCTCTTGTTTTAACCCCTCTCCCCACCTTGTATTCCTGACACTGGTGCCAAATTGATCTTTACAGAACACAAATCTAATCTTGACACCCACCCTCTTCCCTTAGCCCCACCTCTAACCCTTTAAACACTTCTGAAACTTTTTCAGGATAACGTGTAAACTCCTTAGAAAAGTACTGAAGACCCTTATGGCTCAGGCCACGATGTATTCCCAAGTTTCATCTCTTACCATATCCCATACTTTTGTAATTTCCAACAAAACTGTTCTATGCAATTTTTGAGACTAACCCGTGCCTTTTCTTGCCTTTAGCTCTAACATCCTTCACTAGAGCTCCCATCTTTGCCTAGGTGATGATCACTTGTCCTTGGAGAAAATAACTAGATCTTGGTCCCCTTCCATCATTAGTTGTATGGTCTATATGATACAAAAAAGAGTTAAGAACAAATCTCTTCTCTACATTGGATCTTTATTCAGAATCCCTTCCTTATTCAGAATTGCCCAACCTGGTACAACTCATACCCCATGATATGCAGTGAAGTGATCCATTATTGAAAGATGGACAGGAAAGACCCTGTTTGTCCACTAGGTGTCTCATCAGTGATCTTCTTTCCTTGCCCTTTGATACTCAACAATATACAGCCCCAACTAATAAGCACATGTGGGAATCTCTTGAAACAATGCCTTGATGGCAGAAGAATTATGGTCAGAATCATGATCACCACCTCTCACGTTAAAAGTGCAAATACTAGGCTCCCAGAAATTATATAGCAAATTTAAAAAAAGTGAATAATCCTGAGAATACCATACAACAGTCACAATAATGAACGACATAAGGTAAAAAGAAATACAAGACATCAGTGGATAGCACTAAGCATAACTAAATGAATGTGGGAGGAAAAAGATCATTGTTAGTGGGGTGACCAAACTTCTTGACTTCCACAGGACAGTTGTGGTCAGTTCTTCTTGTCCCAATGTAATAGTGTCATCTTTTACTCTCAAAAGTGGCTATGTTTGGATTTTAAATTGTATGGTCACTTTGTTTATTAACTGTCGTAAAAAATAACACCAAAGGAACAAAAGGGAAGAGGATTGAAGACAAAGAGGCGAAGCACCTTCTACATTTTGTTTCATTAAAATGGACAACCAGGTCAGCACTCCCGAAGCCAGTGAGTGCCCTAATTTTAAGCCTTTTCTAGAATTCCCCACTCCTAAATTCCCATAACAATTCGTGAAAATTCTCTGGTACTTCCCACTTTCTTAGGCCTATCACTGAGAACTGTAATTATACATTTCCTGACCCCTCCATGGGGAGGCAGTATTGCATAGTGGTTAAAATACAAGGCTGAACCACAGAAAGAAGACTTTATGAGCATAGTGTTTGGACCAAGAGTATGAACTCTGAGACTAGACCACTTGGGTGCAAATTCCAACCCCATCACCTAGTAGCTGTGTGTCTTTAAGTAAGTTCTTTAGCTTCTCTGTGACTTAGTTTCCTCACCTGTAAAAAGGAACAGAGTAGTGTGCATCACATAGAGTTCTGTTCAGAACAGAGCTGGCCACTTTGGAAATGCTAACTGTGTGATTAAATGGCAATGACTATAAAGTGCTTGGCACAATGCCTGCGGCTTAGTAAGTACTCAATACATGTGAAGTGTTGTAATGATTAACTTTTGTAGATTCCCAAGAACCAGTAGACATTCAAAAACCAGATGGCTGAGCCAGGCGTGGTGGGAGGGTCCTATAATCCCAGTACTTGGGAGGTTGAGACAAAAAGATTGCAGATTCATGGCCAGACTCAGCATCTTAGCGACACCCTCAGCAACTTAATGAGACACTGTCTCAAAATAAAAAATTAAAAGGGCTGTGGGTGTAGCTTGGAGGTAGAATGTCCCTGGGTTCAATCCCCAGGACCACCCCCCAAATCAGTTGGCTGAATCAATAAATGGCACACTATAATTAGGTTCAGCAAGATGAACACTAAGAAAATGCTTTAACAGAAATAAAGACATTGGTGCGAAAAATAAATTTTAATGAGCTGAGGGGCTTAATGAAAAATTGGGGAAGGAAACTTTACAACTTTAGAAAAAGAAACTAAGAATAGACAATTAGCTTCTCCCTCATTCTCTCCCCCACTATCACCTAAAGCTGGCACATCCACCCAAAAGAAAAGGTCTTCAGAGGTGTCCAGGGGAAGACTGTGTCACATCCAGATGACGGTGACACTGACATGCAGCACACTTTTAAGAAATTACAGCAGAAACAGAGCAGGTAGATCGAGTTTGAAGGCAGTCTGCCAGGGTCTACTTGCAATTCCATTGTCAGGTTTTTGAAACCAGAGAGGATTGAATAAGGAGTATCTAGAACAGTCCCAGATCTGGAAGTAAGCTTGAAGTAAAAAGTGTGACACAAGAAGGATGAGCTCCTCCCCTGGCACCCACTGCCACTGTGCCTCATTATGCAGAAGCAGCTGCGCTGGATCCTGGAGAGGAAATCCAGCCGCAGCAGAGATGCTATGAAAACCAGGCATCCTCATGACAGCCATCCCTTGGGTCCCTACAGTAGATCTTGGGCCTCTAGGGAGATGGGAGAGTTCTGTCTTTGATTATGTGGCTGCAATGGGGACCAGGAATGAGGCCAGGTATGGCACAATGTGAAGCTGGGGTAAAGACTAGACAAAACAATAATAATCATTAATAATAATAATAATAATAATAATAATAATAATAATAATAATAACCATATATGGCAAGCCAGAATGGCATAACCATGTCCAAAACAAAGAAACAAATCTTGCAAGGATGAAGGTCCTTTCTGGAAATGATGGAGGTCAGTCCAAGTCCTCACTCTTCCCACAAGCTTGCCTTTGCCCTCAGGAACAACTCCTGTCCCCTAGATGAAGTTCTTGGAGAAGTTCCTAAATGACATGAGGCAAACAATGCTTGTGTATATTTGTTGTGTTTGGGAGCTCAGTTATACCTTCCCACATTCAAGGGTGAAAAGAGAGGCTATAGAATTTTAGCACCTTAAAATAAGTGATTAAACAAAATTCCCAAAGTAGAAGAAAAACACATGGGAAACATTTTCAATTGCCAACAAAAGGTCAATGATGGAATCATACAACTTTGGTGAAATTAAGTAAAACAAGATACTTGTGAAACAGGAGATAAAATATGAAATGCGAAGACAAGGGGCCTAGAACAATTAAGGAAGTATAAAATAACATGGAAAAGTTTAACACCACTTGAGAAGCAGTGAAGAGTGGAATTGACAATGCAGAAAGTGAAATAAATGGCAAAGGCATTTGTGAAGAATTTTTCATAATTTGAAGAGGAAACAGGTGCAGTTAGATAAAAGAGACGATAAGTAAGGAATGACAAAAATAGACATATAAAATATTAGAAATGTAGTCCAGAAGAAACATTCAAAGAGAACTGATTTAAGAAAAACCTGAAAACACAGGTTGAATAGGCTTATCGAATAACAACAAAAATTAATTATTCATTAATAGAGAATAATACTTAGATATTTTCTAGTGAGCATTTTAATTTTAAAGACAAAAGGGAGACTTTTTTTTTTTTTTTTTTTTTTTTGGCAGTACTGGGGATTGAAATCAGGGGCATTCTACCTCCGAGCTACACCCCTAGGCCTATTTTTTTTAAATTTTTAGTCTTTATTTTGAAACAGGGTCTCACTAAGTTGCGAAGGACCTCACTAAATAGCTGTGGCTGCCCATGAACCCATACCGGGTTCCTCTGGTCTCAGCCTCGCAAGTACTGGGATTATAAGCATGCGCCACCACGCCTGGCTCAAAAAGAGAACTTTATACATGAGAAAAGTTGCTTACAAAGTCTCTGCAACATTGAACAGAGAGGAATTTTGATTGAAAAGATTAATCTTTTATAATAGATAAGATTATTCTTGTGAATAAATTTTTGTGGATATATGGCCTAACATTTTTACCTTCACTTACAAGTAAAGAAAATACAAAAGCATTTTTAGGTAGACATGCATCCTTCTAGAAAGGGGAGTAGGGATAAGTTTCATCAGGAAATTATCTGAATAGTGAATCAAGGTTTGAAAAAGAAAAAGCACTTAAAATATAGTAGTTCTTGGGCTGAGGATGTAGCTCAGTGGTAGAGAGCTTGCCTAGTATCCACAAGGCCCTGGGTTCAATCCCCAGCATCACAAAATAAAATAAATAAAACAAAATGAAATAAATATAATAATTCTTATATAAAGGAAGTGGAAATGATCATTGAAGCCTTTTAAGTAAATATAGGTCTTATTAGTATTTTAAAAACATTTGGAATTGATAACTTCATCAGTAGCCAAGAGCAGTCTGTCATGAGAAAAGAACAAACTGAAAACAAGAAGCTTTTGAAGAAAAAACTTACAGTTTCTGAATATTTAAATTCACTGGAAGCAATGACTACCTCATTGAATATTGCACAAAAAGAGAAATCTAATTCATCTGAAGACAGTTTGAGAAACTATTCCCAGAACAAGCAGAAGGAATGCAGAGATTAAAATTATGAGAAAAGAGCTCAGTAATACAAAGATGAGACATAGGATGTCTAATACATGTGTAGCAAGAATTCTAGGGAGAGAAAACATTTATAAGCAATACATAAAAAATAAAATGATAAAACATAATTTTCCTGAGCTTCAGAAAGATTTGAGTCTTCAGATCTAAGTGATTTAACAAATACTGTCTAATTTCTCAAAATGGTCTCTGACTTACATAATCTTAGAAAAATTGGTAAAATGCATGAATAAATATAAAAATCTACATTCATCCAAAAAGGAAAATAATAGGCTTTGGCCACCAAAAGAAAGTAAGACTGAGATTTGCATTAGATTTTTCACTCTACAACATTAACTGCTCAAAAAGTCTCAAAAATTATAGTGTTGAATGAAATTTGATTTTTAAATTCCTTAGCCAGGGTTCTCAGACATGCGAAAATTCAAAATGTGTGTGATCCATAGTCCCTTTATGAAAAAATTACTTGAAAATATTGATATCAAATTGGAAAATATATTTGAATTAAAGTATAAAGAGACATGGTATAAAAGAAACAAAAGTTAAGAAATCATAATAATGCTGTCAATGAGATTATGTAACAAAACAAAGAACTTAGAGAATAGATTTTCAAAGGATAAATTATAAATTTTTATGCAGGATTGAAAAAATTAGTCAGATTGCATTACATATATGAGAATATGTAGTTTATTTTTAGCTCCCAGACTCTTTTTGTTTCTTCCCAAGTCCATCTACTGAGTAGTAGGTGGGGGGAAAATTAGTATACCTTGAACCACAGTAGTAATAATCCCAGTTTTGTGATTTACATCCTTTAGTTAAGGTGATCAACCTTTAACATTTTGCCTTTCCCTCACCAATGGAATCTGGGGATTTGAAGGAAACTGATTTTGTGAGGCTGTCCTTTCATTCTGGACCAGTTTATTTCATGGAAAGTTCTAAGACATTCTCAAGGAACAGAACATTTCAACATTAAACTCATGGAAAACATGAAAAGATGGAGCATTTCTTAGTTTCTTTTAGGAGGCGAGCTTCTATCTGATGTCAATATCTACCAAAGATAATATGTTTATATGCAAAACTTTTGGCTAAAAACCTTCAATCCTAAATTAAATACGTTTAAGACAAAACTACTGTAATGTAATAAGAGAATAATATACTAAGACCAAATAAAGTTTATCCATGAAATTCCAGGCTTCTTCAATATTTAGAAAACACATTAAGATAACTCACATTTCTTTTGACTGCCGAAGATGAAAACCATACAATTATCTCAGAGGAATCTCAAAGACATCCCTCTGAATACTTCCACATTCCAGAGACAGAGAAGATATGAATAATAATTAATGAGGCTGATTTAATAAGTATATTTTGAATCTTATGCCTCTCAGAGAATACACTTTCCTTTCAAATGCCCATGAAATATTTATTAGGTCACAAAGAATGCCTCCATGTATATCCCAGGGCACATTTTTTTCCAGTCCACATTCTCAGCAATAAATAACAGGAAATGAGTAGTGAAGTACTAAAACTTTAGCTATCGGGGAGTATAGATTTTTATATTAGTTTGTCATGAGAAAGACACAACAATGAATATAGAAACTAGGAAAAAAAAATGACTGAAAGAAAGTGACTGTCTAGGAGAAGTTGGCAAGCCACAGCTGCAGCCTGTTTTTGTAAATAAAATTTTATTGTAGCATGACCACATTCATTTTGTTCAGGTACTGTCAATGGTTGCTTTTGTGCTACAAAAAACAGTTGAGTAGTTGCCATGGAGACCATATGCTGCCACCCCCCAGAGACTACAATATTTACTGTCTGGCCCTTTACAGAAAAGGTTTTCTGACTCCTGGACTAAGAACACATTTCCAACCCAATAGAAAAAACAATGATACCAGGGTTATCTTCCAGTGATCACTTTGAAATTCTTAATAATTTTCAAATAGGAGGGCCTGAATATTCATTTGTACATAGGGATCTGCAAATTATGTAGCCAGGCCTAACTGATACAGAGAAAACTAAAGGAACCATAAATAATTTTTTAATTCTGTGGCTTATAATTAAAACCTCCAAATTGAAACTATCATTAAATCAATTGGTCCTTCCTCTGTCCACTTTCTGTGCCACCTGGACGTGGGCACAGTCTGTGGGACAGGTGCCTCCTTGAGATCCAAACATGAATCTCCCATTCTTAGCATCTGCCTCGCTCTCTCTCTTTTCTCTTGAAGATTCTCAAGGAGCAGAGGAAACAGCTGACAACTTTCTGTGTCATATCGCCTGCCTGAAGGCACAATGACACAAGACAAAATTAATTAAATCAGCCAACTAATTTAAATAATTAAATTAATCAATGGCACATTAATTAATGATACTATGATAGGAATCCCCCAAGTTTGGTTCTTTAACTGCTAAAAGAATTCAGAAAACCTTCCTTTTGACTAAGTCTTGTTTCCAAACCATTTATCTTGCAAAATCACATTTTGAATCTCAAATATTAACTTTTTCCCCTTTCCATCACTGCTGGGAAAAGTGAATCCCCCACCCTCCACTGTAGCCCCTGACAGATGGATGCCTTGGTGACTGTGGTGTGTTAGATCATTTTCTGTACAAATGCCAAAGAGAGAAGCACAGCAAAAATGTCAAAAATATTGCCCCCATTACAATATAAAAAGATAGTTACAAAATGTGCATCATAGTACTGTTATAAAAGTGAAAAAAATGGAATCAACCTAATATGCAAAAAGGAATCACACCAATAATAATGTATCTATAACACAGAGAAAATGCAGATGTTACAAATAATGCTGGGAATATTATTTAATGAAATTAAAATTATGTTTATAATCATAGTAATGTTAAGTGGAAGAGCAACGACAATGACCTCTAAGTAGGCAAAGCACATATGCTTGAGGAAGAGTCTAGAAACAGTCACTGGGTGTGGGCAACAGTTATACCTGGGATGTGGGATGACGGGTGATCTTTATTTCCTGCCTTTTGCTTCTTCCCTCCTCTCTCCACATTTACAATAGTGCATGCATTGCTTTGGTAACGTAGCATTTAAAAATCAACTCCTGGGGTATCCTTGTTCTGAGTCACTTCCTCTCAAGTGACAACCTCCATGGCTACTCTCAAGTGGACGTGGATGGTATTGGTCCGTCCCCTTTATGTTCTTGAGTGGAATGCAAAGTGGATCCCCTGGCCTCATCTCTGTGAATCTGAAGAGTGCGGGAAAAAGAGCTTCTGTTCAGTTATAGAAAGTGCCTTTGAGCAACTAACCAATTGTCTGTGTTCTTAGCAACACCACTTTTATGTTGAATCTTTTCCAAAAGTTGATATCATAAAATATTTTGAGGGTTTTTTTTTTGTGTGTGTGTGTGTATGTTTGACTCTGTGTGTGTGTGTGTGTGTGTGTGTAGATGAAGGGAATAGACTTTGTTATAATATCATTTTGATCAAGAACCACAGGAAAAAATACAATTACCACTTGATGCAGTACATATACGATGCATATCACTGACCACAGTTTTATGTAGCATTGCTGTTATTGCATACAATATATTGATATTTCAATTTTATTATGTTTAATTTTTCAAAAAAATGCCCATACCCCACCAAACTGATTTCCCAACTCACTAATAGATTACCTTCTGCAGTTAGTTTAAAAGTCATTGTTTTCAAAGCCATCAGTTAGATTGACTAAGGGGAAATTCATCGCAAGTCACTAGGGTGGGACAACCTAAGCATCCTGGGCTGGGGTGTCTACAAAACAGAAAAGTGCAGGACGTGTGACCCCAAACTCAGAGTACAGTACTCAGTGACTCAATTTGGGTCTGGACTGGTATCTGAAGAAGTTGGAGATTCGGCAGGAGTCAAGGTCAGGCTTTGTGAGCAGAAGAGATGCCTGGCTCCCATCCCAGACAGTAATTGGAGGACAAAGGCTGAAGGCAAGGCGTGGGCCCGCATAGGGCTCCAGCCAGTCAGGGGGCAATGTGAGGTCAGGAGGAAGGAGAAGGCCAAGGAAGAAGCCAGGGAGATGGCACAACAGCAAGTGGATGAGAGTGGGTCCCCTTAATGGAGCCCGAGGCTGTTCAACATACCCATGCCCTTCCAGGACTGTCTGGGGACCCAAGTAGGTATCTGAGGTCATTAGTGACCTCAGCTGGGTGGGGCCAAGGGAAAAACAAGGACTGACAGTTTCATAATTTCCACCCTTCGATCTACTCTGCTTTTCTGGATGAAGAGATTTCTGGGTGATGGTTCCAACTGCAAGCTTTCCATTTCCCTTTCATTATAGTCTAAGCATTTATAGTTTAGTCTTTCTTTTGCATATGCAAAAAAAGGGGGACCACTTCAACCCAGTTTGGCCCACTCCATTCTAACTCTGGCTGTATGTGTGGCTAATGGAAAGAGCCTGTGTTTTCCAAGGCGCTAAACCACAGGGAGCTTTGGAAACTCTCATAAACACAAAAGAATGCATTTCTGTTCAGAAAACAAATCAGAATAAAATTGGGGGTTCTTATTTTGCTCCTACTCTTTGCATATTAGACCCTTGGAAGCAATTGAACAGAAATCTGAGCACGATGGCAGATTCCATGCAAAATTCCTCACTGGGAACACACAGTGAGTGCAATGTCACAAACACTTTATGACTTCTTACCACGTTCCAAATGCTGGCAAAAGCATAGAAAAACAAAAGTAAATAAGAAAAATCTGGAGCTGGCCCAGCAGTCGGTGATCTTCCTCAGGGATAGCAGTGAGAACTGTGACTTTCCCTCCCTCAAGGTGTGGTGAGCTCTTCTGCTAATCCATTGGGACCTGGAGAGGACCCAGGTGTATTGAATGAGTCATCAAGGAGAGAATTCTGTAAAATTGTCACCAGAGGCCACATGAATTCCAGATTTCGCTGAGATTTATACTTGTGAAATAGAGGCACTAAAGCCCAAGAGGGGGCCTATACTGTCCATACCTTCCTAACACCAATTTAGCCCAGGGCATCTTTGGGGGCTACAATGGCATTTGAGTTAGGATTTAACCAAGTCAATGTCTGGGACTTTTCACATGCACCAATCTCTAGAATGTGGCCCTGCAACTCTCTGTGACAGCAGTTTGCTCAGAAATTACGTATTAAGGATTTCTGAAAAAGAAAAAATCCACAATTGAGTCCAATGGAACATTTCCAGGTACTATTTATATTTGAGCTTAGAAGGAGGGTTTTGTTGTTGTTGTTGTTGGTTTCTACCTTACAGCTTTGGACAAGAATAGATAGGTGAGCTCTACTGTCAGAAAATGCTATCAGGATGCCATAGCCAGAATTTAAAGTCATTAGCTCTTAAACAGGCTGGCATAATAAATGGGCATTTTATATACCATAGAGTGGAAAGAAGCTGGAATTGGATCCACTCTGGTTTCTCCTAGCTGTGACTAGGAACACACTTAGAGCCTCAGGACTGAGAAGCCAGAGGTCTGATTTGCCCAGAGTTGATGATTCTGGAACTAGCCACTGGGCCAGTTTCCAAACCAGAAAATCACTCACAAGGCAAAGGCAAGTGAGACACGCATATTGCAGCAGAGCCTGGTCTGAAAGTCCCAGCATGTCCACCTCTACAGGAGAGGGGCAAGAATCTGACTGGGCTCCCGTGGGTGCTTTCCAGAGGTCTCATGGATGGGATATTTAGAGTGTGGTCAGGGGCAGTGGTGAGACAGGGAAGAGATCTGTAGCATCAGACATGCCAGCTTCCTGCTGTGGATTAAAGAGGTGTGTACAGTATCTAGCAAGCTCACCTCCACGCTGAAACCATAAAGCAGCAGACATTGGGCTTTTTCCTCTTCCAAGAAATGAGTTGATCTCTGCGTAGGACAAAGCCTTCATATGTGGGTGAAGAAGGCTCAAAAATAGAGTAGAAGTCCGAGGAGCAGAGCTTGCTAGTCCTGCATTCCATTGCCCCTTTAGTAGCTAGTTGAAGCACTTGGAATTCCAGTGTAACACAAAAAGACAAAAACATTTTGGGTCCCAGAGTCTTAGGAGATGATGTTCAAGAAAGCAGGCTATGTACATCTTAAGTATGACTGAGAAGGGTCTATTTGGGGGCTTAGTTGATTATATAAAGAATAATCACTTATACATATGAGATAGCAAATCCCAATGGTGACAGAGCAACTGCTATTGGCAGAGATGAGACAGGAGAAGCCAGCTCGTCAATCCCACCTTGCCTTCAGCTTGGGCTCTAGCTCCCATTTTCTTCTAGAGAAAATTCAGCACCTGTCCATGTGTAAGAAAGTATCTGATGGACCTAGGCTTTCTTCAGCCCAAGAATAGTTTTTGGATCTTCCTCAATACCTGGCATCATCACCAGGTCAGGTGAACACCAAAATTATAAAAATTTTACATGTTAGTTGAGTAGAAGAATAATGAAAATGAAATGCTTAGGACAAAAGAAAGTGTGACTTTTCTTTGAATGACCCTGCTTAATAAATAAAGGAATGCAAAATGATATGTGACTGTTAAATAGGGCCAACATTGAGAATGAAGGAATGATGATGAAGGTGGTGGTGGTGGTGATGATGATGATGATAAGGGACTTACTTCAAATCCCTGCTCCTTAAGCAAGGAGGCAAGAATGCTCTCCCAATTTTAGCTTAAGTTCCTACTTCACTTTGCAGCATCCCTCTGGGTATAATTCCTTCCTGCAGAACTTCTCTACTGGTGAGAAATTTGGACACAGGGAGAGGGGCCCGGTGCCCCCTCCTCACCCTGATCACTTCCTCATCTTCCCAGCCCCTCGCCCCTCACCCCTCCTCTGTGGGCTCTGTGGTACTGCCTCGTGAGGCTGTGAGGCTGCTTGTTCCTCCCTAGGCAAAGATGGTCCTGGCATACTTCAATGTTTCACACCCAGGATGCTCTTTCTCCCTTTCTCCTCCTTTCAAAGTCTCTGCTGATCCTTCAAGACCCAAATTAAAGATCATCCTCTCTTTGAGCCTGCACAGGGAGAACAAGCCATCCCCTTTTCTTTGTTCTCAAAGCATAGAGCTCAACTGCAGCACTTGTCACAACATAGGGCATTTTAATTCATCTGTACTCCCCATGTGACCATGAGTTCTTAGAGAAAAGGCACCATTCCTTATTCATATGTGTGCCTTGGGCAGCTAGAATAGTCCTGGGCAATAAGTTATGTTTTCCACTTAAGAAATATGAAATCTCAGCCAGTTATGGTGATGCATGCCTGTAATCCCTGTACTTGGGAGGTTAAGACAGGATGATTGCACGATGGAGGTCAACCTCATCAATGTAGGGAGACCATTAGCAACTTAGCGATGCACTGTCTCAAAATAAAAAATAAAATAGGGCTTGGGGTGTAGTTCATAGGTAGAATGACCCTGAGTTCAGGCCCCAGTACCTACCAAAAAGAGGAAATATGACATCTCCAATATAATTCCCCTGCTGTTGGTTATGCCAAAAGTAATCTAAAATGAGACAAAATATGATCCAGCTGTACCACTCGTGGGTATCTTTCCAAGGGGATTGAAATCAGAATATTATAGTGATGCATGCATATCCACGTTTATAGCAGCACAATTCACAATAGCAAATTATGGAACCAACCTAGGCTTCCATCAACAGGTGAATGGATTACAAAATTGTGGGATATACACATAATGGAATTTTACTCAGCAATGAAGAACAACAAAATTATGTCATTTTTTTTTAGGAAAATGGATGGACCTGGAGAACATTATGTTAAATGAATTAGCCAGTCTCAGAAAGTGAAGGGTCATATATTTTCTCTCATATGTGGAAGCTAGGGAGTAATCAGAATACAAAAGGGACTTTAGATAATGGAGGAGAAACTCCAGTGGAGGGATGGAGTGGGTGTATGGGAGGGTGGTGGAGACAGGGAGGGAGAATTAATGAAGGAAGCGCTTCCATTGATATTATATACAAAGGTGAAATTACCAATGCCAATCTCAATATCATGTATGGAGAAGAAGGAGGGAGTGGGGAGTGAGCTGGAGGGAAGCTCACCAAGTGGTGTGCATGTAGAGCCCTATCACTATTACATGGTGATGCAAGACTATGTTGCACCAATAAAAGTATTTTTTAAAAGAAGCCCCTTAGCCGGGCGTGGTGGCGCACGCTTGTAATCCCAGCATTCGGGAGGCTGAGACTGGAGGATCCGGGTTCGAGGCCAGCCTCAGCTACCTAGTGAGGCACTCCGAAACTCAGTGAGACTCGGTTTCAAAATAAAGAATAAAAAATAGGGCTGAGGGCATAGCTCGGAGGTAGAGCGCCCCTGAGTTCAATCCCCAGTACCGCAAAAAAAATAAATAAATAAAAATAAAAAAAATAAAATAAAAGAAGCCCCTTCCCAGATCTAAAATCCTATGATCCCATATGTTCTAAAGAAAATTTCCCTCATTTCAGTAAGAGAATTCCTTTTTAATATAATGAAAAGCTGAATCATTTTTCTTCTTTTATTATGACTAATTACATTAGCTTTCCTTAAGGGTTTAACTGTTGGTACCTTTCTGAAATGAGTTGTACAAATTAATTAATTACTAATTACTATTTTGGATTCTTGAAGGATTAGTTTGCTAACATTTGCTTTATCTTGGTCTGTTTCGTCTGTGCTAATTTCATTTCAAAGAATTTGAACTATGGGATATGTACACAATGGAATTTTACTCAGCCATAAAGAAGAACAAAATCATGTTATTTGCAAGGAAATGGAGGGAACTGGAAAACATTATGTTAAGTGAGATTAGTCAGTCACTAAAAGTTAAAAATCAAATGCTCTCCCTAATATGTGGAAGCTAGGGAGAAAATGGGACATAAGAGGGACTCCAGGTGAA
>PVLC010017945.1:0-20472 GCA_004027655.1 Graphiurus murinus
GATTCATATAGGTTATACTAATTTATAATCCTACCAACATCATATAAAAGTTCCCATTAACTACATCCTCACCTGCATTTATTATTGAGAAGTGTCCATTCAGTTCAGTTGTCCACTTTTTATTGGGTTATTTATTTTTAATATTATTCCTTAAATTATTTATATATTCTAGATATTAGTGCTCTATCAGAGAAGAAGTAACTGGCAAAGATTTTCTCTTTTTATTCATTTATTTTTTATTTTTTGTAGTGCTGGGGATTGAACCCAAGGGCATTCTACCTCTGAGCTACACCCCCAGCCCCATTTTATTTTTTATTATGAAACAGGGTTTCCCTAGGTTTCTGAGAGTCTCGCTCCTTGCTGAGGCTGTACTTGAACCTGAGATCCTCCTGTCTCAGCCTGGGATTACAGGTGTGTGCCACCACCCCTGGCTGATTTTCTCACATTCTTGTAGGCTCTTCAACTTATATTTTTATATAAATAGACCTTCCAATTCTGAAATTTGCAAATCATCACAGATCAAAGGTAAGGACACATCATGCCATTTCTTGCTATGATTTTCTTATTTTTGTAGAAATATGAAAGTTCCTTGCTCCTGACACTTGTATGAAATGTTTAAAATGTTAGGTGCCTCCCACTTCCCTTTTATTCTCCCTGTTGAAGTCTTAGTGTGGTGGGAGGAGAAACAATTTGCCTCAGCAAGGAGGAGTCTCCTTTATTGCCCTTCTTCACCCATTTGTAAAATTACTTCTAAAAGAAATTTATTCTGAACCTTATGCCAACAAATGAGCATGTTTACTGAAACAAAATTCACTTGTGATGATCATTACATAAATAAACATTTAGAAACCAAACATGGATGAATGAGTGGAACTGATTTATGCTGTAGAAAGATCACTCTGACTGCTCTGATCTTAAAAACCCAATCAGCACGGAGTCTAGGCTTAAAAATGAGCTTTAGGGTATGTTTTTTAGAACCAAAGCCACACACCATCTCTGCTTCATTTGGGGAAAACTGGGTCTTCAAGTGACTGGCTTATCTGTTTTTTATGTGTTTGGTTAAGTACTGGGATGGCTGGAGGTAGTTTCTGCTGCATGAAACATTAAACACCTGCCTTGGGATTATGATATCCATCTGTCTGGGCTAATGTGGCAAAAGAATCCCCAGTTTGGTTTTATGACATTCTTTGATCTTTTCAATTTGGTCTGCAGAAGGCTAAATGACTAAGTTAGAGTTCTTAAGTCATTGGGGCTGTTAGATACAGGTCTGTCCCTTTCACAAAGTTTCTTGGTGTCTTTTTCTATTAACACCTCTCAGTGGGAGAGCATCTCTTTGCATTAGTGAAGCTGTACTAACAGCTCTAATTGCTCCAAAGGGATGGGTTCAGGAACTTGACTACATTCTGCAGTAGATGCTCCTTGACTCTGAATAGCAGAGGTATGGCAGGAGTAGCTTTGTCAAGCCACAAATGGGACTGTGACACCCTTCCCCTTGAGTATTAACTGCTTAGGAAACTAACAAGGGCCTTTTTGAAGCTTCTTTCCAGTACAAAGAAGTCCAACTCTAAAAGAAGCCTCACTGTCTCTATTTTTAGGCAGACAAGTCATCAATAAATTTTATTTTATTTTATTTTTTATTATTTTTTTAATATAATAATTGGTGCATTGTAATCATGCATCTTTGTTAGATACAAGCTGATAAAGGCATATATGCACACATTTCTCATTTAACCCCTTCCCCAATTCCCACCCCACTCCCTCGACTTCCCTCCTTCTCAAGTTCAGTTTAGTGATTGTCCTTGATTTGACCTTGATATATTTGTGAAAGTACATCATGTGCATTAGGGTGCCCCCCACCCCGTCCATCCCCTTTGGTTAAGTCAACTTCTTTGCTTATCTAGGGTTTCTCCTTTTTCATCTGGAGACCCTCTTATGCCCCATCTTCTCCCTAGCATCCGCATATTAGGGAGAACATATGTTTTTTTACTCTTTGTGACTGACTAATCTCACTTAACATAATGTTTTCCATTTGCATCCATTTCCCTGCAAATAATACTGTTTTCCAAAGTGGTTGACCAATAAATTTTATTTTATTTTATTTTATTTTTTGCAGTACTGGGGGTTGAATTCAGGGGCATTCTACCTCCGAGCTATACCCCCAGCCCTTATTTTTTATTCTTTATTTTGAAACCGGGTCTCACTAAGTTGCGGAGTGCCTCACTAGGTAGCTGAGGCTGGCTGCGAACGACCAATAAATTTTAAATGACAGCTAAAAAGATTTAACAATTTTGGCTAAATAGGAATTTTGTGAGTACATTCTAACAAAACTCACATGTATACATTATGCATGCATCTCATATCTACACATGCATATATCATAATATTTAATTATATTACTAGTATTAAAAAGTTTATATTTGGTTGTTTACATGTATAAATTTGCTTTAAATTTAACTTTCTTTTTATTTATTTATTTATTTTTAAATTTAACTTTCTAAATATGGCAATTCTTTCTAAAAACTTAAATTTATCTTAACTGACATATAAAAACATAAAAATTGTACATATTATGAGGTAGCATGTGATATTTCAATACATATATATATATATTGTATAATATTTAAGTTAGGCTATACATACCTATGACCTTAAACATTTATTATTTCTTTTAGGGGTAAACATTCAAAATCCTTTCTTCTGGCTCTTTGTAATATACAGTATATTATCATTATCCATAATCATCCTGTGCAGTAGCACACTGGAACTTCTCTTATTTGACCTTAAGTATGGACTTTTCACCCTACTTTAGACATGAAAGAAGTCACCTATACTTATGTGTATGTACCTCTTAAATACGTAACAATTATGATGAGCTGCTTAACTGACTTATAGGGCATAGATATTTAAAAATATTAAAGATGTTAATGCATCTCTATAAAAATGTTTATTTCTTATATTAATTAAATTACTATAGATATAAAGCATAAATTACCCTAAATTAGCACATATTTTAAACTTATATGCCATATAGAATAATCTTTTTCCTTTCACAAAAACTTAAGTTTGTGAACTAAAGTGATAAAAAACACATTTATGTTTTCTTATTTATAACCAGTAATTTCTGAAGACTGATTTAAGGTATATTGTCTCTTCAAATGACATTATGTTAGACCCCAGTCATCTGTTTCCTGTCACTTCCTATTATTTTGTACTTGTTCATCAATTCTTGGGGGAAATTAGAGCCTGTATAGCTCTCTGAGCTGCTTAATGCTCAGTGAGGGCATGGTCAGGAGGTACCTCTCCTTCCCATGGCCCTGGCTTGTTACCCAATCTCTGTCTCACTTTTAATCCCATCCAAACCTTTCCATGAGAAGTACAATGTATATAACTTTTGAAAACATAATTCAAAAATTAAACTCCACACCGGGTGTGGTGGCGCATGCTTGTAATCCCAGCATTTGGGAGGCTGAGACCAGAGGATCCGGGTTCGTGGCCAGCCTCAGCTGCTTAGTGAGGCCCTCCGCAACTTAGTGAGACCCTGTTTCAAAATAAAGAATAAAAAAATAGGGCTGGGGCTGTAGCTTGTGTAGCTTGGAGGTAGAATGTCCCCAGGTTCCATCCCCAGTACCGCAAAAAAAAAAAAAAAAAAAAAAAAAAAAAAAAAAAAAAAAAAAAATTAAACTCCACTATTTTAAATATTTACATTTACTTTTACATCACACATTTTAAAATGTAACCTTATTATTATTGTTCACATTATTTTATGCCTCATCAGCAAATATTTTTGTGTTTAAAGCATTAACTATTATTCCAGGATTTTCATCTTAGTAAATTCATGTGCAAATGACTGTATTTTAAAATAGTCTAGGGAATTATATATGCACATATTTCTAAATATGGAGACATTGTTTGCAACAGTAGATCTAAAATAATAGAAATTATAAAAGTCTGTTTCACCAAAACTATTCCCTAGAGATAACTGACATTAACATTTTCTTTTCCTTTTTTTGTGTGTGTATGTGTTATGGGGGTTTGAATCTAGGGGAGTTCTACCTCTGTACTACAACCCCAACCCTATTTTATTTTGAAACAGGGTCTTACTATGTTACTGCATGCTGACCTTAAACATGGGATCCTTTGGTTTCAGTCTCCCAAGTACTGGATTACAGGCATGTGCCACTGTACTCAGTTGGTTAACTATATGTATATGTATATGTATATGTATATGTATATGTATATGTATATGTATAAGTATATGTCTACATACCAAAAATATATATTTTACCATTTTACAAGTAATAATCTGTGACTCGTTATTTACTATACTATCCTCTTTCCATGTCAGTACATAGAAAATGATCTCTTCTTATTTTTGTACAAATTTTGTTGTGTTAGGCTTTGGGAATGAAATGAATTCACCTTTAGATATTAAACTAATTGATAAATAGACTTAGGAGCCAGGCAAGAATAAAGTCTAGTCCCTTTACTTTTACTATTGATAAGGTTAAATTTGGGAATATGATTTTGACATGAGGCTAAAATAACCCCGGAATTGAAGTTATCCACCAGCCTGAGGTGAAGTGATTGAAGAACTATGTGCTCTCTCTGAAGGACAGCAAATTACTCCATGGCAGAAAATGAGTATGCTAAATAGACAGAAAGAGAGACGGCAGAAGAGGTGGAGGGTGGGGGAGAGAGAGAAAGAGGCAGGCAGGCCGGGCTTTGTATAGGTGAGGATCTTGCACAGCTGCACCAAGGAGACTGTCTGTGTACTGCTCATTTGAGAGGGAAGAGCAGTTGAGGACAGAGAGAAAGACTGGACCTTCTTTCTAGGAGGGCAGAGGCATTCAGAAGGGTTCCCTCTTCCCATAGTTCAGGTTGACTAAATTTTATATCATAGTTATGTGTAACTACTGATGGACACTTAGGTTGCTTCCAATTTCCATTACAATGACCGTGCTGTATTATAGTTACCATCCTTATTAATTATAAAGTTTTGCATACTCCTGCTGGTAATACTAAGTATGAACTCCTAAAATTAGAATTATTGGATCAAGTAATACGTACATTTAATTTTCTCTTAAATGTTGCCTAATAGCTCAAGAAGTTTGTGCTTATTTACATTGTATGCAAAGATGAATTGATGTTCCATTTTCTTGTACTCAGTTTTATTCACTTGTGTCAACCTGATAGATAAAAAATTACACAATTTAAAAACCTATTGATTATTAATGAAGTCATATATATATGTTTCTGTATATTTATTGGTCAGTTTCATTTCTCATAATTGTATATATATAAAAATAAAGCCAAGCATGGTGGCGTACGCTTGTAATCCCAGTACTTGGGAGGCTGAAACCGGAGGATCCGGGTTTGTGGCCAGTTTCAGCTATTTAGTGAGGTCCTCTGCAACTTAGTGAGACTGTGTTTTAAAATAAAGAACAACAACAACCAAAAAATAGGACTAGGGTGTAGCTCAGAGGTAGAATGCCCATGGGTTCAATCCCAGTACTGCAAAAACAAAAAAACAAAACAAAACAAACAAACAAACAAAAAGTTTCTAGCAAATATTCTAATAAATAGAATGAGTAAATCCTAGTCTAGCTAGTTGAGACATAACATATTCTCTAACATAATTACCATTACACTTTGATAGATTTTTATTGTTAGAATGGTTTGAATCATGTCCTGTGAAAAACATAAAAGTTGAGGATGTAAAGACTCTAGATCTGACACCCAGGTTCAGCCTGATTGTTAAAGATGGACTCTCGTATGTGCCCATTGAATCAAGGAGGATAATTATCCAGAGAGGAGAACGATTTCTTGGTCTAAAGTTTAAGTTTTCAGTATTTTTTGAAATAGCTCATGGATCAAGCCCGATGTGGTGGCCCACTCCTGTAATCTCAGTCCTTGGGAGACTGAGGCAGGAGGATGGCAGGTTCCAGGACAGCCTCAGAAAGTAGAGAAACTAAGCAACTGAATGAGACCCTGTTTCAAATTAACAATAATATAGGGTTGGGGATGTAGCTTGCAGGTAGAATGCCTCTGGGTTCAATTCCCAATACCCCCCACACAAACAAATAGGTCATGGATCAACAAGCAAATTATTTGTCTTTCTGAGAAGTTAAGCAACTTGCCTACTTGGAGCAAAGCAATAGATTCCAGGAGACTAGAGATATTTGTCCATTCATGGATTCAGGGAGGCAGTAGAATTCAGAGGCCAAAAGTCAGACTTCCAGGGTTCAGATCCCCATTCTTCCTCTTACTGTGGGATTGTGAATAAAATAACTTCTTTGTGTTTAGGTTTTATGGATTAAATGAAGATATCTATAGGATTGTATTGCATATTGATGAGTTAATATATGAAAAAGTCTGGGAATAGTGTTTGGCCCATTCTGAGATCCATAGTAGAAGCTCAATAAATACTATCTACTAGTAATGTGACTACAAGGACTCCTTTAGTACCTACACTCCTTAGGTATAGGTGTGTAGTACCTCTTTGGAACTGGGAACAATTGGTGGTGAGTAACAGAGTGTCATTAGCCATGTAAACCATTTTTTCTTTGCTCGGATGATACTGGGGAATTTTAATCATGGAAGTGACAGGATCTAATTATGCTTTGGAAAGACAATGCTGACGCCTGTGTGGGGGAGGAACTATTGGAGGATAGGAATGGATGCAGAAAACTACTTATGAGGCTGCTGAAATACTCAGGCAGAGGCAACTTCTGTGGACTGTGTAGTGGAAATGATGAGAAATAGTAAGATTCAGGATATATTTTGGAATGATATACTATTGGATTGGATTTGGGATGCTAGGGAAAGACAAGAGTGGAAGATGTGTTCTATTTCTTTGGCCTGAGCCTAAAATATTGGCCCTAATTACTGAAATAAAGAAGCCTGAGTGTGCCATTAGATGGTCAAGCAAAGATGTTGAATAGGCAACTGGATAGACAGAGATGAGATCTGAGTGAGATATACAAGTTTGATAACTACTAATATATAGATAATATTAAAAACCATGGGAATGGTTTTGATCAGAGGATAGAGGAATGGTGGATAGCAGAACTTGAGATTCTCCAGTGTCAAGTGGCCTGGTAAAGGAAGGATAGAATATGGAAGCCAAGAAGGAATAGGTGATTATTAAGGCACATTGAAGAAAAAGGGAATGATGAAGCTTGTCAAATGCTGCAGAGGATTAAAGCAGGAAGACACTGGAAGATTGCCATTGGCTAGATGTCAGTCATTAGTGACCTCGAGAAAAAGCCCTTGGGTGATGTGGTGGGAATGAAAACCTGATTTAAGTGAGTTTATGGTGGTGGGAAGAAGGAGAAAGGAGGTCTAGACAGCCCTTTTAAGGAGTGTTAAAGTAAGGAAAGCATAGCAATAGGAGGAGCTGAGTATTCATGGCAAGATATCTAGAAGTGAATTATATGAAGCCACGTTTGCCTGTTACTGGCAACAATCAGATAAAGGAGGCCAAATTGATGTTGTGAAGGACAATTGTATACTGTCAGGAAAATGGACCGTCCATTCAATGTATTAGGGAAAAGAATGGAGTTTGTGAGCACAGATGCAAGTGGGGAGGTAAAATGGATGGAAAGAAGATGAGGTAGTTCTCATTTGGTTCCTGTTGTAGCTAGGAACACTTATCCGTGGTACAATTTCCTGTTGGGAAGAAAGAATTCAATGAAGAAGATTCACATGGACAAATTTATGCTCAGCTTGGTTTTGTATTTTGTATATTTTATGATCAAGATTGACCTTTATAATATTTAGCATAATAATTATGTCACCTTTATCATATTAAGTTATAGTAATAAACATTCCATGCTGCTTATTATGTGCCAGCCACAGTTCTAAGAGTGTTCATACTTGCCATACAGGTTACAGTAACCTCATATCCAGGTTTTATTATGAACCCATTATACAAATGAGGAAAGAAGCACAGTAAGACAGAAAGGTTATTTCCAAAAGTATGCCGTGCTACACCGTTTTTCATTTAAGTAGGTATGAAAGTGTGTACTACTAAGTCTTTGTAATAATTGATTTTATTTGTAAAAATGTTAATAGTGGATAAAACTCTGTTTCTCATCCTTGTTTTACTTCAAAATTGGGTATAAACAATATTTAAAGACATATTTTAAAAGATACAAATACAACTATAATGTTTATGAAAATATCTGTGAGTTCTTACTAACAGAAGTCCCAGGTGTTGCTAAAACGATGTCTAAGCCGAGTGTAGTGGTACATATCTGTAATTCCCAGTATTCAGGAGGCTGAGACAGAAGGATCACAGGTTCAAGGCTGGCCTCAGCAACTTAGTGAGACCCTGTTTTAAAATAAATAAATAAAAAGGGCTTAGAGGTGTAGCTCAGAGGCAGAATGTCCCTGGGTTTAATTCCTACTGCCAAAACAAAAACAAAAACAAAAAGTTTACATTCATAAGGGAAGAAAATGGTAAATTTTAATAAGAAGTTAGAGTAAATAGAGATTTTGTCTTTTCTCCACCTGAGGTCGTGAGTCCCCTAAATTCTATGTACCCCTTAGATAGCCATGGACTCCAGATTCATATATCTTTACCCAAGGACTTGGATAACTTCAGGCTAAACATTTTTGGCAACCACGATTTGCTGCAGGTGCTTTGTATTTCACTTAGGCCCACACATTAGGAGGCACTTATCACCACAGTATCTACCAGACAAGGCTTGGGCTAGAGCAGGAGCTTGTGGTGCAGGTGCCTGGGTGCATGTTGTAAGTGCCTTGTGTGTTTCATGTCTCATGATTTAAACCACTTTTGAGGCTTTTGGCACTGATGCATTGTGGAGGAAGATTCAGAATTCACACACTGTATTTCCTTGCCTGTATCAAACTGGAGCAAGCTGTAAATTGAAAAATGATTTATTTAAAAGCAAATGGCACTTTATATTTTTAAGACACACAAGAAGGAAAAAAAAAACTAAGAGGCATTAGAAAAAAAAAAGATATGCTAGCTCTGACACATTCTGTCTGATGACAGTGAGCTACAGTCTTTTAAGTATTTAAAATGAATGGCTTGTCTAATTTGTTCTCTTCGTTTACATTTCTTTCCTCCCAACTCTCTTATTTCTACCCTCCTGTCATATATCATACTTTTAAACCTCTGTCTTATTTTTGCGAATTTCATTGTCTCATTTGTCTTAATGTGGCCAAGCCTATTCTGATTTAACACTTTCTTACATTTCATTGTTTTTTCTTCCCCCTCTCCTGTCTTGTTTCTTAGTTTGGACACTACCTTTAAATATAATCTTATTTAATAGTTGACTATTTTAGGAGTGATTGGTGGGATAAAAGTGTACTGGTTGAAAATGATACATGTCAAGAGACTTCAAGAAACTATTCTAGGTGCAGGTGGTAGTTGTGGACACTCTGGTACTTTCTCCTAATATGAATATCACATTTTCTAGGCTTGTCATCTCTTCTAGTAACTCAATACTTCTCATTATATATATATTTTTTTGTGGTTCTGGGATGAATCCGGGGCCTCCCACATGCTAAGCAAGTGCTTTACCACTGAACAACACTTCTAACCCTTGATACTTAAAAAATATTCAAGTTATATTTGAGTAATTAATATGGCAGAGCTTCAACTTTTATAATATCACCACAAGGAGAAAATACATTGCTGATATATGTTTATTAACAATATTGATATTATTTAATTTTAGTAACAATTTGAATGTAATAATATTAAATACACCAGGTATTTAATACTCTTCTCTCATTTAAGAAGTATTTAAGGCAGTATACAATAAAAACATACAAAGTAACCATTGAAATAAGGAATATACTTGTAAGTCACATTCATTAATTTATTCATTAGATATTTACTATATTCTCTTTAATTCCAAGGATATAATAATAATGATAGGCCTGGTCCTTGCTCTTAAGATGCTTATAGTCTAATGGAGGAGACTGACAATCATCTGTTACAAGTATCAAAGGTGCTTTAATAGGGATGTGTAGAAAGAACCAGTTGGAGGAAATTTGGGGGCCAGAAAGGCCTTCTCTCTGTTAAGAGCCTGTAATGCCAATTTGTTAGTGATTATGTATTTTAAGAGTGCTTGGGAGCTTGTCATGTTATAAAAGGTAATATATAACAGTTTAAATAATTAATATTATTACATAATAATAGCAATTTTAGTGAATTTGCCACCTTATTTCTTGATATAACAGATAAAGTACTAAAAATTATCAAATCTGCCTACCTAAACAAAATCATCAGGCATTTGGGACTTTTAAAAAACAAAAATTCTTCCTTTAATGTGAAAATTAGATATTTGCTTCAATAGATGAATTAAATACCTACCATATTAATTTTTACATTAATTGTAGATCAAACAATTAAATTGACTTGTGTTCCTTTTTAACATGTTGAGTTTCTAGATCTCTATGACATAAAGAAGAATTTTTTCCCTACTCAAAAAATTATATTGTTGCCACCATGGCAGTTTTCCCTGGTTTTTCAAAAATCCTTTTACTTTTTCCTTTAAAATTACTAAATATGTTCTGTAATGCTTGTCACACATTAATGTCAATGAATCTAAGCTATGTTTAAGTTATCCACTGGCATCTAGTAATTATCCAGAACCATGAAATGCAAGGCAGTATCTTCTGATGTGTAAAATTTCAATCCTGAAGAGAATTTCTTAATTTAAAACACATCTTTAGACAGTTTTAATTTAAACTTTTTGAATTAAAAATTATAGATAGCTTCCTTAATTAAAGTTCCTCTTTTGGTCAATAGTTTATTATGGTCCTGTCTCAAAACATATTATAAATTATCAGAGAGATGGCATATATATTATCAGAGTAAGTTTAAAGTAATTTTTTATTTTATTATTATTTTTTTTGTGGTACAGGGGATTGAACTCAGGGGCATTCTACCTCCGAGCTATACCCCCAGCCCTATTTTTTATTTTGAAACAGGGTCTCACTAAGTTGTGGAGTGCCTCACTAAGTAGCTGAGGCTGGCCGTGAACCCGGATCCTCCGGTCTCAGCCTCCCAAATGCTGGAATTACAAGCTTGTGCCACCACGCCCGGCTCTAAAGTAATTTTTAAAAAGTTCTTTGGTTTTCTAAGCAAAATTTTCTATTGTATAAAGATACTAGAGTCTCTATAAATGATGATCAACTGTATATATTATAAGGAGTTATTCAGACAAAAGTATTTAATGCAGAATTTGTCTTGTTTTTTAGAAAATTTATTCCTCTTGTATAATGAAAGGACATTGAAATCGCTTTTTATTTAGTTATGAGAACTTTTTAGCTAATTTTTATTTTGAGGCCAGTTTTGGACTAGCATTAAAAACCCCAAACACCCTAACCTGAGGATTGTGTTGGTATCAGAAACAAACTATGTGGATTCTGATACCTTTTCATCACTTGTACACTAGGAATTCTATTTTTTAAATGATATCCTGCCAGCTTTTTCACAATCCATTAATTCCTGGATCAACATCAGAAGGAATGTCAGAGCAGAGTGAAATTCTTGTAAGACACAGATGTCAGGATCAAAAGTCAGAGACATTCTCTGAGCAGCAGGGAAGCAAGCTTGTTAGACTTTAATCGGAACAATTAGTATCTGCCATGTGACAGTCTCTCTGCTATGCCTTATATTTCTGTTAAGTTCCAGGCATGCTGAAAAGACAAAGTCTTCTTCCAAGTTTGATGGAAAATTTCATGAGCTTTTGGTCTCATTGTTTTGGCCATGATTCTTAAGTTTTGTCGATCCTCTCCAAATGTCCTTAAATGGTAAATTGTTAATGTACTTAAGTAAACTAGGGCCCAGCTTATTGTAGAGACAAATTTTCATCTTCTCTGAGAGCATGTAATACAAAGTGACTTGCTTTATGGATGTTTATGATCGTTAGTACACCAGAGGTTTATCCAGCAATTTTATCTCTCACGGAGTAAGAGCTTTTATGGTTTGGTCCCAGATTGCTCCAGTGGATGCTCGATAAATGTGAATCATTGATGAGGGAAAAAGTAGTTAAAATTGGATGGTGATATTTTAGTTAAAAGAATCTCTTTGAAATCAGCTATTATATTTTTCCTTGTGTCTTCATTAAACCCAAATAACCCTCTTTGAACAAAACAAAAAATCAATCAACCAGTTGTTTTTACTACATGTTGTCAATAAACTAGTTTAATTCATTTTACTCCCAGTAATGTTATTTTGACTTTTTCACTCATCTCTTTTGTAGAAACTTTATAACAACAATTCCTTTCTTCAGATGTCAACTTTGGGGGCAACCAGAAATAAAATGAACTATAAGTTCAGAAACAGTTCTAGCAGCTGGACACGTTGGCACACACCCTGTAGTCCTAGCTACTTGGGAGATTGAGGAGGGAGGATCATTTGAGTCCAGGAGTTTTAGATCATCTTGGGCAACATTGTGAGACCCTTCCCCCTATCCCAAAAAAGCCACAAAAGCTGAACCAAATGGAAAAACAAACAAACAAAACAAAAAACATTTCTGGAAATGAGGTTTGATTCTTTTTTTTTTTTTTTTTGTGGTACTAGAGATGGAACCCAGGGGTATTCTACCTCCGAGCTATACCCCAGTCCTATTTTTTATTCTTTATTTTGAAACAAGGTCTCACTAAGTTGCTGAGGGCCTCACTAACTAGCTGAGGCTGGCTGTGAACCTGGATCCTCCTGTCTCAGCCTCCCAAGTACTGGGATTACAAGCATGAGTCACCATGCCTAGCTCAGAGGTATGATTCTTTAAGGTGGGAACAGTAATGGAAATATTCGAGAATACCCAGGCATCAAAATTATCCCTTATTGTGATAGGATCAACCAGTTCACTATTGGTACAAAAAGGTTACTATAATTGGCTAGTAGTAGCTATAAGAAATAAATCCCCCAAACCATGGGAGACAATATGAATGAAAGAGTAGAGAAGGATAGTAGAAAGGAGACTAGGAGCATGCCAGTAGAAACAGCGCAGGGATTTTAAGCAATGACATGGCTGGCAAATGGCAGATACTTTAGAAGCAGAGGTATAGCCTCCTGCTCTCTCCATGTGTGCCCAAATAATATTACATTTTGATATTGCCTGCTGATATTTTCTCAATATTATTATTATTATTATTATTATTATTATTATTATTATTATTATTTTTTGCGGTACTGGGGATTGAACTCAGGGGCATTCTACCTCTGAGCTACACCCCCAGCCCTATTTTTTATTCTTTTATTTTGAAACCAGGTCTCACTAAGTTGCAGTGCCTCACTAGGTAGCTGAGGCTGGTCGCGAACCCGGATCCTCTGGTCTCAGCCTCCCGAATGCTGGGATTACAAGCGTGCGCCACCACTCCCGGCTTTTCTCAGTATTATTAAAATGTGAAAAAGAATTAGAATTTTAGAATTATAAAACATTTAAAATTAAAATATTTTGTTATACTATTAAGTAAAAATATGTAATTGCTAGTAGAAAAATTTGGCTCCAAGACAAATAGAGTCATTACTGTTTTCAAATAAAATTGTTGAATTCTGGATCTACCATAGAAAAGTTATAGCTTATGGGCAAAAACACTAGCTGAAACTGTAGTGGTAAGATGAACAATGACTAATTCCATATACATATAATCTTTAGAAATAGAGGCAGATTATTGAATAGCTTTGTAGAATGGGGAATAATAACATGTCTCTCAGTAGTATCTAAGGGTCTTGTTAATGTTTATTTTGATGGTAATGATGCAAAGGATCAAGCTATATGCTTCATGAAATAATTTCACATGCATCATGTCAATTAGTTCTCATAACAGCAGTGAAGTAGACATTGCTAAATGTTAGAGATGATTAAACAGGCTCAAAGTAATAATTAAGAGATCTTCACCTGTGAGTGCTGAGGCCAATATTGGACTCCATGCTCTTTCCATTGTATAATCACTTCCTTATATAATCCACATTGGATGAAATGGCTAAATGACAACCAGACATTTGTACTCCTTTCTATGATTTAGAGTCGTTTCTGCAAAGTAGCTACATAATCAAAACCACATTTCTCAGTTCCCTCTTGTATCTCAATGCCATATAATTAATTCACATCAGTGGAATGTGAATGGATGTTATGTGTGCTACTTCTGCTCCAAAGAGATTAAGAAGCAAAAGTGTTTTCCCCATAGTCTTGGGGTATCTAGTGAAGATCTTGAGACCATTGTATTGAAGATGGCAGAATATCAATATGGAAGGTTCCTGTCTCAGCATCACACACCCACATTGGATTAAATGTGAGTGAGATGTAAATTTATCTGATGTTAAAACACTGAAACTGAATTTTCTGTTAGATAAACTATCATCTTACCAAATGCACTAAATATTAAATTAGGAGATTATTCTTAAGTTGAGAGATAAGGAACAATATTGATTTAAGAAGATAAGCATTGGACATAATTACAACAAAATTTGAGGACATATAAAGCCTTGAGCATCAGTTATGTAGAAAATCTAGGTTCTAAGATCACTCTTTCCTCTAGTGGTACCAGATAACAGACTTAACTTAAGAATTTGGTTTGCATGATGGTTGAGAGTACGAATATTCAAATGAGAAAAGTCTGGGCCTGAATCTGGCTCCATATCTTACTATCTATGTGACCTTTAGGTAATTCAATTAATGTCTGTGAGTGTATTTCTAAAAAATAATGATAAAAATGCCTACTTTGTATGGTTATTTTAGGATTAGATAAAATAATTACTAAGGCAACCAGCATAATATTTGTTATAGTATACATATAATAATCGAAATTATCACTATTATATCTATGTTTATTAACAAATATATTTAGCATTAGCAGAAGAGAAATAGGAGATTAACATATCTGGTTATATAATGAAATACTAAACTCTTCTAACACATTTTTCTGAAAAGAATCAATACTTGTGATCAGAAGGAAATATGATCACAAAATATAGAATGCTTTCAGAAAATTTGTCTTCAAATAGAGTAATATTTAAAAATATATTTAGGCATGTGTAAGCCAGTTTCTTTTATTACACCCTATAACATAATATATATTTGATTTCTCTCCTAGTTCCTGACACAGAGCTTCCAAAACCCTTGAAATTTTCTTAGTGATAGAGGTGATAAGAACATCTTTTGTTATAGTACTTGGTCTTAGTCCCAGGTTCCTGAAACATAAGTTTCTAAGACCCTCGTAGTGAGAAAAGTATGTTTTGGACGCTAAGATATGACTTGTGGATGAGTGCTGGTCACCAGAAAGGCCAAGGCATGACTAGAAGTTTAGAATTTTAAGCTCTAGCCCTCACCCTACTTCTAGGAAGGAGGGGTGTTGGAGATTGACTTAATCATCAATGAACAATGATTTAATTAATCATGTCTACATAATGAAATCTCTATAATAATTCTAAACTATGGGATTGGAGAACTTCTGGGCTGGTGAACACATAGAGATGCTGGAAGGGCGGTGCCCTGGAGAGGACCTAAAAACTTTCAATCCCTCCCCAATACCTTGCCCTATACATCTCTTCCATTTGGTTGTTACTGAGTTGTATACTTAATAATAAGCTAATAATAGTAACTAAAGTGTTTCCCTGAGTTCTGTGAACCATTTTAGCAAATTATGCAACCTAAAGAGGGAATCATGGAAGCCCTAGGTTTATTGCCAGGCTGGATAGAAGTGTAGGTAACCTGGGGAGTCATTACTTGTGACTAGTGTCTAAAATTAGGGGCAATCCCAGAAAACAGACCTTTAACTTGTTAGGTTTGTATTAACTTCAGGTATTAGTGTCAGATTTGAGTTAACCTGTAGGACACCCAGCTGATACCCTGTTGGAGAATTGATTGGTGTGGGGAAGCCCCATACATATTTAGTGTCAAAAATATGATTAGAGAAATAGTATCTTTTCCTTTATACCCTCATTATTTGTTGTAGGGTAGATGCAGGTGAATGGAGTAAAAGAAAGAAGAAAAGTGTGATTTAGGGAAGCCTCCACTCCAACAGAAACAGAAAATAGAAACCTTTCAGGCTCTTTGATGGAGGTTAGGGTGGAAGAAGTGGAAGAGGGAATAAGAAAGACAGACTCAAAAATCACAACAGCCTTAGTGTTAAAATCTGGAATGATAATCCCAGCATTTGGGAGGCTGAGACTGGAGGATCTGGGTTCGCAGCCAGCCTCAGCTACCTAGTGAGGCTCTCCTCAACTTAGTGAGACCTTGTTTCAAAATAAAGAATAAAAAATAGGACTGAGGATATAGCTCAGAGATAGAATGCCCCTGAGTCCAATACCCAGTACCACACACACACACACACAAAAAAAAAAAAAAAAAAAAAAAAAAAAAAGAGAGAGAGAGAGAGAGAGAGAGAGAGAGAGAGAGAGAGAGAGAGAGAAGATAAGGAGAAGGGAGCATTAATCTTTTTAGCCAAGTTTCTATTTCTGAAACTTCAATATTATGAGAGTCAATGATAATACCTGTTAAAACTACCTAGGTGCCTTTGTTTTTTATTTTCCCTTTAGCATCCATATATGGGAGAAAACATGTGATACTTGACTTTCTTTTTTTTTTTTTGCGGTACTGGGGATTGAACTTAGGGGCATTCTACCTCCGAGCTATACCCCCAGCCCTATTTTTTATTCTTTATTTTGAAACAGGGTCTCACTTAGTTGCGGAGGGCCTCACTAGGTAGCTGAGGCTGGCCGTGAACCCGGATCCTCCGGTCTCAGCCTCCCGAATGCTGGGATTACAAGTGTGCGCCACACACTTGACTTTCTGAGACTGGCTCAGTTCACAGTATAATATTCTCTAGTTCCACTCATTTTCCTACAAATGGCATAATTTTGTGGGGAGAGGAATAAGGGAAGTACACCATGTGATGTGTGCATGTATGTTTTTATCACTCTGAATCTCCCTATGATGTGTAATTACAAGGTGCCAATAAAAGTATAAAAAGTACTTAGGTGCCCAGTAAATGTTAATTATTATTAATATTTATTTATCAAGCATGGTTGAGCGTATTTGCCAGGAATTACGTTCAGGGAAGTAAAAAAATAAAAACATAATTGTTCCTAGCTTTCCTGGAACTACTTTAGGAGAGGTCCTTATATAAATGAACACAGCTAAATAGATATTAGAAATGGTGATACATGTTATGAAGATGAAGAATTGGATGGTATGAAAGAAAAACCAAGAGATACAAATTTAGATTGTGAGTTGTCTTGTCAGAAGTAATCTTTGATTTGAGACTTAAATGGCAAGTTAGGAGTAGGGGAAGAAGAGTCTTGATGACTAGGTCAAATTACATATCTGAGTAGACCTTCAGCTGGCAAAAATTTACATTGAGTTTATGAATGAAGTTCCTATTTAGACAAGAAGCTACAGCTAGAGATAAAGATCCCAAGTCTCCTGGAGAATACTGTAATCACTACAATAATTGAATTTTAGCTCTTAAAGGGTTATTAGAGAAAAATTTAGTCACTATTGATCAATCTTCCAGATGAGACATAGGGAGATAACATTATTGCCAAAGATTCCACAGTGGTTAATAGAAGAACCAAGACTAACCTCCATAATTTCCAATCTACTCTATTGACTAGACTCCAATTCATTCCCCTTTCCTTCCACTGGGAATTCTTTAAGGAGACTGCTGACTTTGACTTCTCTCTCTCCAGAGCATGTATGTTGTAAATCTTTTTTTCCAAACACTTGACTAGAAGGTGAGGCCTGAGGGAATTTGTTAAAGCCCTAGATAATCCACAGAGTAGTGACTTTCTTCTTATTCTCAAAGTGCACAGTTATAGCAAGGGAGGAGATAGATGCCAAAAGCAAAAAAAAAACTAAGTAAGCTGCAGAGTGAGATTTTCTCTTGTGCTGGTGGCAGCTGCTTCAATTTAATTAGGGAACACATAATAATGCTCAGTAAATATATGTGAAAAGATTCTAGAATCCATGTTGGAACATTTATCAAAAAACCTTAATGTTGTTCAGAGTTTTTGACATACTTATCTAGGAATTTGTTCTATACAAACAACAAGAAATGAAGGAGATGTTATATGCAAAAATACCCATCACAGCATTATTTAAGCTATCAAATTTATGAAACAAATAGCCATCATTAAGATAAAGATTAAATAAATTATGGTACATGCATATGATAGATTTGTATAGCCATTAACATAATGCTTATGGAACTATTTTAATGACACATAGAAGATTTACAATGCTTTTTCAGCATCAATTGAGATGATCATGTAAGTTTTGTCTTTGATTCTGTTTATGGCAAAGGATCTAAATAGACACCTCACAAAAGAAGAAATACAAATGGCCAATAAATGTATGAGGAAATGTTCTATATCATTAGCAATCAGAGAGATGCAAATCAAAGCTACCTTGAGATTTCACCTAATTCCAATCAGAATGGCAATCTTAAAAAAACACAAATAACAACAAATGCTGGCGAGGATGTGGAGAAGTGGGAACCCTAATACATTGTTGGTGGGATTGCAAATTAGTGCAACCAGTTTGGAAAACAGTATGGAGGATCCTCAGAAGAATGGGAATGAACCTACCATATGATCCAGCAATACCACTTCTGGATATCTACTCAAAAGAATGGAAACCAAACTATCAGACCGACTGTGTATCTATGTTTATAGCTACACAATTCACAATTGTCAAACTGGAAACAGCCAAGATGTCCATTGACAGATGAATGGATTACAAAACTATGGTATATGTACACAATGGAATTTTACTCAACCATAAAGAAGAATAAAACCATGTTATTTGCAGGGAAATGCATGCATTATGTTAAGTGAGACTAGTCAGTCACAAAGAGTAAAAAACCATATGTTTCCCTAATATGAGGATGCTAGGGAGAAGATGGGGCATAAGAGGGACTCCAGATGAAAAAGGAGAAACTCTAGATAAGCAAAGAAGTTGACTTAACTGAAGGTGATGGATGGGGGTGGGGGAGACACCCTAATGCACATGATGTGCTTTCACAAATATATCAAAGTCAATTACTAAACTGTACCTGAGAAGGAGGGAGGGCGAGGGAGTAGGGTGGGAATTGGGGAAGGGGTTAAATGAGAAATGTATGCATATATACATTTATATACATATATACCTTTATCAGCTTGTACCTAACAAAGATGTATGATTACAATGCACCTATTAATTAAAAAAAGAAGACTTACAATATAATATTAGCCAAAAAGTAAAGTTACAAAAGCATAAAATCATGGTTGTGATTTTTTTTTTTTTTTTTTTTTTGCGGTACTGGGGATTGAACTCAGGACTCAGGGGCATTCTACCTCTGAGCTACACCCCCAGCCCTATTTTTTATTCTTTATTTTGAAACCGAGTCTCACTAAGTTACGGAGTGCCTCACTAGGTAGCTGAGGTTGGCCGCAAACCCGGATCCTCCAGTCTCAGCCTCCCGAATGCTGGGATTACAAGCGTGCGCCACCACGCCCGGCTATGGTTGCGTATTTTTATTCTGCACAGGGATGCCACCCATTTGTATTTGCCTTTTCATCTATATCATGCTTGACCCAAATGCTTAGCATTTTGTAGGAGCTCAACAAACATGTATTTAGTGGTTAACCTAATAAACAATGTTTTGGCCCTAGTAAAAATTTTATAACTATAAAAAATCTATGTTAATCAACAAATTCTTCTTTCCACCTTCCTGTTTCCATTCTTTCAGTTTATATATTCAACAGTCTAGTTCATTTGACCTATAGAGATTCCTACAGTCTGACTTTACAAATCAACTTTCAAATTTAGTTCACCTTACTTCTCTATTGTCTGTATTTCCTATACATGTAAATTGGTTATAAATCCAGAGGCTTTATCAGAGTCAGGTTTTAATTTTTTGGCAATGTATTTGTTTTTTCATGAGGAGACTCCTGAGTCTGGTTGTCTCTCTGCGATGTTAACATCTATTAATGTTCAATGCCCAAATCTATTATCATTGCGCTTTATGAAGTGGGTCAAATAATTTGTTTGTTACTTAATTACAAGCTTATACAAAGTGATATTTCCCTTCCTTTACTGTTTGGTTACCTGGTGGGGAGGGGAAATAAATCCTGAATTCTTTCCCTTTATTTACCAAGTTTTAATGGTCTAGTTCTTAAACTTACAAATTCAAACATATTCAATATGTCTCAATCCATTGCAGTAATTATTTATTTGTTTTGGTACTGGGGATTGAACCCATGGACATTCTACCTCCATACACCCCCAATACATTTTATTTTATTTTTATACATTTATTGGTGCATTACAGTCTTACATCATAATGTAGTGCATGGTGATAGTGACGTATAGCAAATGGTGAGCTTTCTCTTGGATTCCTTCCCAACCCCTCTTCTCCAACACGATATTGAGATTGGCATTGGTATCCTCACCTATATACGTAATGTCAGTGGAAGTGTTTCCTTCATTAATTCTCTCTCTGCCC
>PVLC010017945.1:20572-32937 GCA_004027655.1 Graphiurus murinus
TGGTATTGGCACAAAAATAGATACATAGACCAATGGAGCAGAATAGAAGACTCAGAAACAGACCCACAGACTTACAGTCAACTGATTTTTGACAAAGGAGCCAAAAATATACACTGGAAAAAGGATAGCCTCTTTAACAAATGGTGTTGGCAAAACTGGTTAGCCATATGCAGGAAACTGGAAATAAACCCCACTTTTTTTCGGTACTGGGGATTGAACTCAGGGGCATTCTACCTTTGAGCTATACCCCCAGCCCTATTTTTTATTCTTTATTTTGAAACCGGGTCTCACTAAGTTGCAGAGTGCCTCACTAGGTAGCTGAGGCTGGTCTCTAACCAGGATCCTCTGGTCTCAGCCTCCCTAATGCTGGGATTACAAGTGTGCACCACCATGCCCGGTGATCAACTCAATTTTCTTCTTTTTTATTGCTGAATAGAATTCCATTGTGTGCATATCCCATCATTTTGTAATCCTGTTCTGTTGATGGACACCTAGGTTAGTTTCATAATCTGGCTTTATGAATTGTGCTGCTATAAACATGGATATTCATGTATTACTCTAATATTCTGATTGTAGGCCCCTTGGAAAGATACCCAGGAGTGGTATAGCTGGATCATATAGTGGATCCATTCCCAGTTTTTTGAGGAATTTCCACACTGATCTCCATAGCAGCTGCATTAATGTGCAATCCCACTGTTACAGGGTGGGAGAACTTAAAATTATTTTGCACAACCTCAATCCATGTTTATCTTCTTGAAAAGCATTCAAACAGAAAGCACAAATGGGGAATATAGCAAGTTTATTTTGAGAAATGAAAGCACCATATGAGAAAGACAGTGAAGAGAGGGGAAAAAGATCTGAAATGGGCCATTCCTGGGAATGGAAAGGTGGCCTGGGGCAATGGGGTTATCTTCCAGAGATGGGCTCTGAATATATCTATTTCCAGGAAAGAAAAATGATGCAGAGTGTTTCATGTGTTGTGTCTTGTAGTCAGTCCTTTACATTTGGGTGACTGACTGGCCTTTTCATGTTGCACCTTCCCTATAGGGGAGGGAGTCAAAGTGAGCAAGGCTCTGCAGGCAAACTTCCTGTCAGTCCCAGTCAAACTTATCTCTACACTCTTCCCACAAGGAAGGGGATCAAGATAAGCAAGACTCCACAGGGAAACTTCCAGTCTGTTCCAGTTGACTCCATCTGCTAATGTTAGCTAGCTACCTAACACCACCAACATTACATACCACCAACATTATATAAATAGAGTTCCTATTTCCCCACACCCTCATTAGCATTTATTGTTGCTTGATGTCTTGATGATTGCCATTGGAATTGGGGTTAGATGGAATCTTAGCATAGTTTTGATTTGCATCTCTCCCTGATTACTACTAATGTTGAACATTTTAAAAATATATTTATTGGTCATTTGTATTTCTTCTTCTGTGAGGTATCTATTTAGTTTGATTGCCCACTTCTTGATTGGGTTCTCTGTTTTAGTGTTAAGTTTTCAAAGTATTTCGTATATTCTAGATATTAGTTATCTATCAGAGTAATAGCTGGCAAAGATCTTCTATTCTGTAGGCTCTTTCTTTGTTGGCCTTTTGGCTATGATCAACTGTAGTATCTGTTCTTATCAATTGTTTTTATTTTTGAAACAGGGTCTGGCTAAGTTGCTGAGGGTCTCATTAAGTTGCTGAGGCCGGCCTCAAACCTGCAGTCCTCCTGTCTCAGCCTTTCAAGTATTGGGATCGTAGGCATGAGTCACCATACTCAGCACAGTAATTATATTTATCAAAGCTCAAATAGCGCTATTATTGGCCAGTGAGTAGTGTGATTAAACTGTGAGTTGTCCTGCCCCATCCCACTCAGGACGTGAATCATCCCTTTGTCCAATGTATCTGCATCACGTATACCACCCACACCATAGTTACTGAGCACCTGTCTAGGTTATTAGATTGACTGTTTCTGTATTGTGATGCTTATGTTCAAGTGACCATTGTTTTACTTAATAATGGCCCAAAGCACAGTAATAGTGATGTTGGAAATTTAGATATGCCAAAGAAAAGTCATAAAAAGCTTCCTTTAAGTAAAAAGGTAAAAGTTTAATAATAAGGAAAGAAAAAAATCGTATGCTGAGGTTGTTAAGATCTACGGTAAGAACAAATATGTACATGAAGCTATGATGAAGGAAAAAGAAACTCATGCTAGATTTTGCTGTCACTTCAAACCACAAAATTCCAGCCATGGTGTATGATAAGTGCGAAGTTGAGATGGAAAAGGCTTCCCTTATGGGGTTTGGTATCATGTGTGGCTTTAGTAGTCCACTGGGGGTCTTGGCACATATGTCCCTTGGTGTAGGGGGGATTACCATATATTAAAAGGGCCTAGTGCATAAAAGAGAACTAGAGCCATTTTTAATAAAATCTAAAAAAAGAAATAATGAGATAATTTTCCAAATTCTTAGAAATCTTCATACTTTACTCCCCCTTCCTTTTTTTTCAGTTGTTGCTGTTTAGTACTGGGGATTGAGCCTAGGGGCATTCTGCCTCCAAGCCACACCCCCCAGCCCTTTTTATTTTAAAACAGGGTCTCACTAAGTTGCTGAGGCTGACCCAGAACCTGTGATCCTTTCTTATTTCCCTTTCTTAGAAGTAGAAAGATATCCAGTGATAAGTAGGCAAAGCTCCTCCCTTAGAGGTTGAAGCTTAATTTTTACTGGTCAGAGGCCTAGAAACCTTATCATTGAATAGTACTTATAAGTATCACTTTAAAAATATTTGGAGTCATGCTGTACAATTTTCCTGTGACTCAAACACTTAGATAGTGTTCTCTCACCTTGTTTGGTACTTTGATTCGACTGTTTGGAGCTCATGACCCCTAGATGTATTGAACAGTTAGAAAATTTCACACCCCTTAACCTTGTCTATGGAATACCCAAAATAGCTTTCTGTTGTTTATATTTTCCAGCCATCATAACCTCCCCACAAACATGACAGAATTTCTTACAGTGCTATAAAATTACTCTTGGAAGCTCAGATATAGCATTTTATTGTCTAGTTTGAGGTGCTTACTCAGGTGGAAATGAGTATCCTAGAATCTGACAGAGTTTTGGTGCAAACAGGATTGTTCTCTTTTGTATCCTCTTTCTTGATACTGTAACTGACCATGAAAACAAACTGGCATGTGGTTTGAGGAGTTAGCTTTTGGAATTCTGCTCCCATACAGTAGAAAGATGAGAAGATCAATCACTGGCAGATATTTGTGCATGTGTTCATTAATTAACTGACTAATTAATTAATTAATTCATCCATTCCTTCATTCAGTAAACATTTACTGATAGTCCAGTGTGTTCCAGGTATTTAGGGTGTTAGCAAAATATATAAAAATGAAACTTATGGGTCCTGGCCTGAAATACTTACAGTATAATGGGGGGTGAGGGCAGTTCTTGTACTAGTAAGGTTCTCCAGAGAAAGACTGATAGGATGTTTATATATATGCTTATTATAGGAATTGAGATAGGAAATATATATAAATAGAACTGATGGTATGTGTGTGTGTGTGTGTGTGTGTGTGTGTGTGTGTGTGTGTATGTTGTATTTATTTATTATGGGAATTGGCTTACATAGGCCAATAAATCCCTTGATGTGCCTGCTGCAAAGCAGAAAAACCAGGAAAGCCAGTGTTAAAATCCAATATGAATTCCAAGGCCTGAGAACGAGTGAGGCCAATGGTATAAATCCCAGTACAGGCTAAAGGATGAGCAAATGGAGTTCTGAGATATCCAGGGGCTGGAAAAGATGGATGTCAAGCTCTAGAAGAGAGAATACATTCAGCCTTCATTCACTTTTTGTTCTTTATGGACCCTCAAGGGATTAGATGGTTCTCATTCATGGTGGGTGAGGCAGATCTTTTACCCAGTTCACTGATGCAAATGCTAATCTCTTCCAGAAACACTCTTACAGACACACCCAGGAATGTTTTACTAGCTATCTGAACAAATCCTTTAGCCTATTCAGGTTGACACATAAAAATGAACCATCATGATCTTGTATATAAATCACTTAATATGATGTAATAATTATTACAATATAGGCATGAACAAGACCCTACAATGGTACAGAGGAGAGAGTGACACATATTCTGTGTGTGTGTGTGTGTGTGTGTGAATGCACATGTGCATTTATGTACACATCTGCAGGGAATATGTCTTACTGCAATATGTGTTTAAGCTTATTTGTGAAATATGACTAGATACTAAGAAAGAGGGGAGGGAATTCCTGGCAGAGTAAATGACTTTTGCCAAGGAACTGTGGCCTGGTAGAACAGCAGTGACTACTGGAACCTCTAAGTATGTCTTGATATTGTTGGATCATGAAGTTCAGTGGAGAGGGGTGGTGGGGCATACAACTAAAAAGCAGACTAACATCAGGCCCTTAGATCTTTTTGTATCACACTAAGGGGTTTTTCCTTGAAGTGTTTTAATAGAAAACAATAGTATGAAATTTGAAATTTTAAGAAAAAGATTATCAACATAGAGGATAAACCAGAGTGAACGAATTTTGGAAGCAGGAAGAACAGTGAAAAGGCTATGACATTAATCCAAGCAAGAGCTGATGCATATCTGAATTAAGATGGTGACAGTATTAAGAGATAGGTAAAGATCTGAGAGACTTTGGTGAGCAAGAGTTGTCAGGGCTCTGTAATACACTGAGTAAGTTTAAAATATAGACCTTGCTTATTTATAATATATATGTCTTTAAAATAATTTACATTGGACAGGTGGAATAGAGTATAAGGGCCATGCTAGATAAAGGAAAGTATATTGATCAAGCACAGGCACATAGATGGAAATGAATATAGTGAATTCTCATTATTGTGAGAAAACCTTCTACACTTGAGTAAAGCCATCACCTTCTCCATTCTTTATCCCCACACATCTTAGCTTTGCTTGAAACCTAACCGTCTACATTCATTGCTTGCTTTCTCGGGGCTTCCAACTGAGTTTGCTTTTTCATTTACTCCCCATTCCCTATTGTTCTGGTCAACATTCTTACAGCTTTAGTCTAAAGATTGACCATATAACTTAGAAGACAGAAGATTTATTTTCTTATGGTTTCAGGTACAGTCCATGTGAAGCTAGGTACTGAGGATCTCAGAGCATGGAGAGAGGAAGAGCACACAGATTGTGGTCCTCCTTACTGGGAGACCAGGAATAGAAAGAGAGAGAGAGAGAGAGAGAGAGAGAGAGAGAGAGAGAGAGAGAGAGAGAGAGAGAGAGGAAGGAGCGCAGGGAGAGGAGGAGCCCTGTATAACCCTTAAGGCCACAACCCCAGGGATCCACCCCTCCAGCCACACCCTACCAGCTCATGCCACAACCTAGATAAATCCATTATAATGGGATTACTGCTGGGATTACATCAAGTCCAAACATTAACAAATGAGCTCTTTAGGGAACATTTTATATCTAAACTGTAACACCTATCATCTGCAATCACTATTCAAGGAGGTCTGTTAAACACCTGTAGAGTCCTTCCATTGATCTTATACCATCAATAAAAAAAAAAATCTCTTTTATGCTACTCATCTATACCGCCTTTTCTATACCTCTGACACCATGTATGGTACCTCTAGGACAACCTTCCGTCTTCCTTGATAACATCTGCTGCAAGGTTTTATATATATATGTGTGTGTGTGTGTGTGTGTGTGTGTGTGTGTGTGTGTGTGTGCGCACGTGCACACACATAGGGCAACCTCACACATAAAGTAAAGGGAATACTACTAGAAGGAAAACAAATGAGAGAATAGAGGCAAAATGAAAACAAATGAGGCAAAATTTTCAACATACAGACAAAAGCCTAATTTCTAAATACAGAGAGCCCTTTTAAGGCAGTAAGAAATAGATGGAAAATAGAAAAATGAACCAAGGATATAAACAGTAAATTCACAGAAAAAAAAAGAAACACAAATGACCACCAAAATATCAAATAATGTTAATTGAGCTGAGATAATTTTAAAATAAAATCAAAGCATGATATAAAATATTACCTTATACTATATTGGAGATTAAAAAGTTTACTCAGACCTAGAGTTGGTAAGAGTGTGAATAAAATAGACATTTCCACATATGATTAGTAGGATTGTAAATCAGGGTAAATTTGTTGGAGAGTGATTTGCACTGTGTCACAACAGGAATTTGTTTTAATGAGTATTTGAAGCAAGATGTTCAATGTCATTCATTATAGGAGTGTTTGCGATTACAGTTTGGAAACAACTTAAATATCCTTTAATACGGAACTGCTTAAATTAAGGTATATAAATAAATTGAGTTAAATATTATTCTGCAGATTGATAATAAGTCACATGTATGCAGTGATCAGCATGAGATGAATAATTATTGCTACTACTCTACTTTTGCTATAAATTTTTATAGATTGAGCACAGACTTACTACAGACTTTGCATGAAACATGGAGTATTATTAAAAAAGCTGACAGACAAAAATGAGATAGACTTACACCCTTGTTTTGTGTCTTCATGACTCCTAACCATTATTACCTTATGGAAAAAAAAAGTTCTTCAGAATTCTTTTCCTTCCCAGGAGTTCCTACAATCCCCTAAACAATTTATTTTCCATGAACAGAACATATAAATTTAATATAATTATTAGCATTTCTTGTTATGAAATGAGAAATTAGAGAGATACTGACATAGGCATCACATTGCTCTGAGTAAGATACTCAAGTTGGAAGTATATAGCACAGAGGAAGAAGAGGAGGGTTATGTGTTGCATCTGGGTTCAAATTCTTGCTCTGCCATTTAATAATTGTGTGGCCTTGAACAAGTTACTTATTAGTTCTGAGCCTCAGTTTTCTTATCAATAAATGGAAATAATGTATATAGCTTTTGATTGTTCATATGATTATATAATATATTGATCACTTTGCATAGAACTAGTACAAAAAGTCCTCAAGAGACTGGAACACTTCTTGATAATCCTGAGTGAGTGGTGGGATAAAGTATATGATATTTTCTCCATATTAGATAAGTGATCTATCTGATTTTCTTTATACTGATTCAGTGGAGCATAGTCTTAAAATAAGTGGTCCAATATTTGCAACCATCACATCTTCTGACTCTGAATAATCTGCCTCCCTCTTATTAAGACTCTTGTGATTATATGGAGCCCTTCCAGATAAATCCAGGATAATCTTCCCATCTTAATATTCTCAACTTACTTGTATCTGCAAAGTTCTTTTTGCTGTTATCAGGTAAAATGGTCCAGGAATCAGGACATGGACATCTTTAATGGGCCATTATTTTGTCTACAATATTTACAAGATGGTTGCAAATACTGAACCACTTATTTTAAGAGAAGCTGTAATGATGGAAATACAAGCAGTGAAGAGGATGTGGTGACAGAAACAGAGGTTGGAGTGACATGGGGCTGCCACCAAATGTATTCTGATAGCCTCTAGAATCTGGAAAAGGCAAGGAAACAGATTCCCTCCCTTGAGCCTTAGAAGGAAAATACCTGCAAACCCATTTTAGATAATTAATTTGTGTTGTTTTAAGCCTGCATTAGGAAGCTAATACAGTGAGTGCTTAATTCCTGAGATAATAAGAGATTATAAGGAAATGGAGATCAGAAATAGATTGTAGTTCAAACTTTACAGTGAAATATTTACCTCACATCCAGATGATGGCAGAAGGCATTACTGATCATGTCCTTGTTAGACCATAGAAAACATTATCATCTACTTTTCCAAGTGTCAATTTAATACATTTTAGATTTCTTGTGCCGTTAGAATGATGTACAAGCATTCCCATATTCAGGTCTCTTCTCTAATTTTGGGTTATTTCATTTTATGAAGAATTTATTACTGTATTCCTCCATTGTTTTAGTCCATTTGTGCTGCTATAATAAAAATACCTAAGTCTGGGTAATTTACAAATAACAGAACATGTCGCTCATAGTTTTGTAGGCTGGGAAATTTGAGATCAAAGTGACTGCAGAATCAGTGTCTGGTGAGGGATTGCCTCTGCTTCAAAGATGATGCCTTCTGTTTGCATCCTCACGTGGCAGAAGGGACAAGCCAGCCCCTCAAGCCTCTTACAAGGACACTAATCCCATTCATGAGGGATCCCACTTCTTGATACTGTCACATGAAGGATTTCTATGGTAACTGAAATTTTGGATGAATACACTTTCAGACCATAGCATTCATTTTTCCTTGGATGGTGAAAATTATTTCTCATTTTGCCTTAGATTGGCAAAAATATTTTCATTAACTGTAACTGTATTGTTAGCCTAGTCTTTGGGAAGCATTGCTTAAAGGCCAGCCAAAGGAGTATGTTTGTCATATCCAAAGTAGAAAGGGTCAGATACACACCCGTTTATTTGGTACATATTGTATAATATCAGGGTGTTTGAGCATTATATGTCTGATTTCACATGGGCCTGCTGAAAATGTCATATTTAGATTTTAGGCTAATTTTATTCTTGTCTCAGAATTATACTTCTAGTAGGTTATTTCCTTGTTGTCTGCCTCTCTAATCTAAAATTTAAGCTCCACAAGGGCAGAGGATTTTTCTGGTTAATAATGGCATTTTGGATTCCTAGAACTGTGTTTCACACATGGTAATCACTGAAGAAATTCATTTTTGTTGAATGAATAAATGGGTGAATGAATTGTATCATCTTACTATTACAATGGATAATATGATCCTCATAAATTGATGCCTGGGCAGGCCATGATAGAATAAGAAGAGCATGCTTAGAGCAGGAAGCCATTGAATACTTGTAATCGTGAGTATGGCTTATTACTTCTTCAATTATTTCTGCCTATTTTTACAAACTGGGGAGAATATACCTACCTTACAGAGCTGTCATTAGATTAAATGAAATGATATAAAGGCAAATGCTATATAAATTATGATATCAAGCATGATCACTATAAATGGGTTAACCAGTCTTTATTAATGCTTCCCTCATTACTTGAAATGCTTAGTAAAAATACAACAGGCCACTATTTGGAGAAAGGATGGATTCTTATCAATTTGATTGTGTTAGTGATGGATGATTGGTGATTAAGCTATGAATCCTCAGGTATAGAGACAAATATTGTTGGATTTTTTTAAACCAACTATGTGAAGATCAATAATCACATACTCTGATTTCCTGACTAGTGTGGGACTTCAATTTGTTTAAAAAATAGTCATCTCTATTGTGCTATATTGTGAAGTCAATGGCCAGGGTATCTAGGAATTTTTAAAAATTTATTTATTTTTTGTTGTAGTTGTTGCAGTGCTGGGACTCAGGGCCTCACACATGCTAGGCAAATGCTTCTACCACTAAACAAAACCCCAACCCCTGTCCTTTATTTCTTTTTGGCACTCTAAAAAATTGTCAGTGTATATATTTTTGTTTATTTTGTGGTACTGGGGGGTTAACTCAGAGGCATTCTACCTCTGAACTGTACCCTCCATCCTATTTTATTTTTTATTTTGAAACAGAGTCTTACTAAGTTGCTGAGAACCTTACTAAGCTGCTGAGGCTAGCCTGGAACCTGCAATCCTCCTGTCTCAGCCTCCCAAGTATTGGGATTACAGGTATGCATCACCATGCCTAGCATCAGTATATATTTTTAATTTTATAGAACCATTTTTATAAAGCTCCTGTTAACTTTTTTCTTTTGCCTAATATTTATGTTTATTTCTTTGATCTGCTTTCAGGAGGGCATTGTGACTAGGAGCATCTAGTGCTTTCTTCTTCCTGTTCTGAAATATTTTCTAATCATTGATCTTCTAGTTCTAATTGGTCAAACATAATTTTTGACAGCAGCTATGTGCCAGGTACTGTGTTAAGCCTTGACAACATAGCAATCAACAAGACAGATAGATACCAGGCCCATTAAATAACTGCAGTTGCCTTCACAGCCAGACTGGCACACAGAGCCAACATTACATACTTAGTTTTTTTATCCAGTAAACTATTTATTAAGCACTTACAATGTGTCAGGCCCTGTTCACAGCTTTAGTGAACAAGACAAAGTGTCTGTGCTCAAACAAGTTCCAATCTTTTGCATTCTGGGTATGTTAAGGTGGGCGGAACAGGGATCAGAAAGGCTAGAGATAGGGAATAGATATATAAACAAAGAGATAAACAAGAAAATATCAGGAAATAAATTAAAATAGTATCATTATTTTACCCTGGGCTTTCTAGAAAACAGAACTTGGGTAAAAGCCTTTACGATAATGCTTAATTGGTTGGGGGCACCTTACAAGCAAGAGAGAGAGAAAAAGAAGAGAGGAGGGAGAGCCAATTCAAAGAGATGGATTACCCAACTAGCCACAGGCTTGCAAAAAATATAGTCAAATGCTAATCTTGCAGGATGTTTCCAGAGAGGCTGTCTGATGTTGTTGCCTCTCAGAAGAGCATATGAAAGGATGGGATAAGCAAGGCTGAGCAATTGATATCCTGCTTCTTTGAATCTCTAGTATCTTCTAAAGTATGATAATTGCCTACAAGTCCCTCCAAGTGGCCTTTCCCAAAGCTAGACTTGGAGTGTGGGGCATCCTAGAGGCAGGCGTGGTGATCACTCCTTGTTAGCAGACACTATTTGTGAAGCTTGGTGGCTTCTGAGGGCTGCAGTGATGGTAGTGGTCAGGGATTTATGACTGAAAGAACTGTGATGAGTGCTCACTGGGGCTGTCCTGGCAGGGAGGCAAGTCTATGCTGAGTACCCAGGGTGCCAAGGATAGAGATAGGTGGGTTTTATGAATCTCTGGTGGGGCATAAACTGGGCCTAGTACAGTTAAGTTATACAGTGACTGAATTGCTTGCCAAAATGGGTCTCTCTAAGGAGGTGCATTTAAGGTAAAATCTGAAGGGCAAGTATGCCGGGGTCCAGTCCTCTTGGCAACAGTGTCAGGGGTCCCTCGATTGGTGTGGAATGAGACGAGGTCATAAGAATACACTCATACCCATGCAGTGAAGAAGCACATCTGTTTATTTCTCCTTAGCTGATCTCTTACTCACTGAAAATCCTAGCTTGACACTTATGGCCAGAAATGCAATAGATAGGCTCTCTTTCATAAAGTCATAAGATATTCTGTATCACAAGATTTTCTGTGTAACTCTGGTAGAAATGAGATAGTATTTCAATCTATAAACCTCTTTGTTCTAAGTCTCCTTGTCCTATTTTAGAAGGCAAGGACACAGTTACCAGACAAGAAGCTGCTTCCTTATCATAAAAGCAAATTCCAGCAGAACACTATGTTGCTGCAGAGAAAGCTTGCTTTCTTCTTATACTTGGTCTGCCAAGTATTTCAGCAACGTAGTATTCACCTCATTTGCCTTGAGATAGAGTCTGCACTCTAGGCTGGAACTGTTTCTCAACAAACTTGTTTTTCTAAAGGTTAATCACAACCAATTAAGTTTACAACACGTATATAAGAATTGTTTGCCATTGTACAAGTATAATCTAACCAAGCTGCAAGAACAGGGAACAGCTAGTGAAGAAGACCCTGGGTAGAATGTGTGCAGAGTGTTTGGAGAGGAATATGGAGGAAAGTATGGCTATGTGTGTAAGGGAGAGAGTGGAGGAGACTGAGCTCGAGAAACAGTCAGGGGCCAGGTCAGATGCAGCTGGTAGGCTAGGCCAGCTTGAGGAGTCTGGGTTTTATTATTGATTACCTTTAGGGGCACGTTAAGCTGAGTGACTGACTGAACTGATTTGAATTTTAGGAAGATCTTCCTGACTTCTCTGGAGAGAACTAATATAGGACCAGGAACAAGAAGACCAGCAAAGAAGTATTAGCACTATGCAAATCAGAAAAGAGGGAGATTTTAGCACCAAATTACTATATCCACCGTAGGACTTCTGCTTATTTTCTTTAATATACTTATTTAAATGAGAAATGATGTTGTTCTTATCCCTTGAAGCTTTAGGTTTAGTATATCAAGAGTCTCAGATTACTGCTAAAAATCACAAGTACCACCATGGTGATCTGTTTTTGAGGACCTGGTCTTTTGTGTGGCAGATCTAGTCTTCAGTTCATAAATCCAACCCAGCTCCTTTTCCTTTGACAACCAATAAAATGATGTGGAATATAACTTTGTGATTGGCATCCAAATCTTAAAGCAAGAGAGAAAATCAGGTTTTGACATATTGGTTTATTTTATTTTCCACACAATTGACTGCCCTGACAGTGAGTCCAAAACCTTGCAGATCTCTGAGGATGGGCTTGGAAGCTAGAGCTTGGTGATAAATGATGCAGAACATTTGTAACATGGGAGTATTTCTTCACTTATTCCTATTCTACATCTTCACTGTGAATTCAGCACTATTATGTGCTTCATATAAATGACA